>OX465582.1:40845849-40883539 GCA_950022655.1 Alentia gelatinosa
CCACTCGGCCACGACTGCCACTTGACAATAGATGACTGTAGTCTTATCTTGTACACTATTAATACAGCATGGGTTCTCATGTGGCCGTGACACGACAGGAAACGGTCTAGTTGTTCTTGTATATAGTGGGTTTCAAACGTAGGGACTAATATACCTGGGACAGGTGTACTTCACACCTTTTTCCCAGTCTCAGACAATTCTCCTTTGGTACAAAGTTCTCATATCAAGGCCCATTCTTTGCTTTCTCCAGTCTTCAGGGAAAATGGCAGATTGGATTCGCATGGAGGGACACACCAGGGACCTGTTTCAGTAGTTTTGTGACATGTCTAGATGGCGTCTGTGACACCATACGGACAGATCACAAGATTGCAATCGATGACACTCGGAGTTTCACTCACTTCTCGTAGGAATTAAGCAATGACACTTTTAGATGAGTAGAAGATACATATAACCTATAATCGTTCCAAATATGAAGAAGATTGGTCACTCCGATTTTCTGATATTTGTCTTTTTCCGCTGTTGCTTGCACTGTTGGTGCCGCTGTTGATGTCGGTCTGGGCCTAATGTCACGAGCCTACTGAAACAGGTCCCTGGTACATAGTCTAAGACAAAAGTCCGTGTGAATTTTCACCGTGGGACTAGGTGGTGGTGGAGGTAGGGGGCTGGGGGGGGGGGATGTGAAGAACATGTGATCATGCTTGCTGGCTTGCTATAAGCCAGGTCGGATAGTTACTCGGCGATTTAGGAGTGGTTACATCTGTCTCACCAAAATGCCCCTACAAATATTGAATATGTTTAAAATAAAAATCTCCTGAGATTTGGTACCTCCTTAGGCGTAATTGTCGCCAATAGTTACAAGGGGAAAATAACTTGGAAACTGGAGATGTTTGATTCCTCTATGCACCCGAAATTGTTCTTTTCCGCTTCATACCAGAGAAATGGTTGTCACGTAAATATCCCAGGGTGAGCTTTAGAGTTAATTTTATTTTTTCATCCCTGGATAAATACCATCAAATGCCCTGTTTTGTAAGGTGATATTTACTTTCATATTGTCTACTGGCGTGTACAACGTCAATAGCACCTATTTGTGGTGTTTATAGGTGCATACCTTGCGTTAGTTAGTCATAAGTTAGTGTAAATATGAACAAAACTTAATAAAAATGAATTCTTTAAATTTTTGTAAAGTAGCATGTCCATTTGCCTCCTGACCCCAACTATTGCATCCACCACCTATCCCCTCTATACTAACCCCTCTGTACAGTAATACCCCGCTTAAGGGTAACCCTGCTTAAGCAGACACCCCGCGTTATTGGGTAGTTTTAGTAGGAAATGATTGTCAGCTACGCGAGGGGTGTCACTCGGGAGGAACACCTAATCAGATATGAAGGGACGGTGTGGGGACATTACTTTGAAATATCTAGATTGTTTATGGTCTGTCTGTTTGGTAGGTAGCCTGGTGTCCAAGACACTGGGCGTCGACCAATGAAGTACCGTGAGGCGTCAGGTAGATATCTATGGGGTGTCCTTGTGGGAAAACAGCTCTCTCTATAACATACAGACATCTGGACTGATAGCATAACCATAGGTGCCAACATAGGTAGGACAAAGAGGCTTGGAGAGCACGGGACTTCAACAAGAATGGTGTGGGTCAGGGGTGAGTTTGGCTTGGATGCAATGGTACCCAGAGCACCCTTGATACCTTCTACAGACTAAGGACCATATCTATGAAAATTAGAATTGTTTCATTATTACTGTCTATTATCCAGCTATTTATCACTTTACTTAACAAATCTATTCAGTAGTTTTTGTCTATCCCATGTATATGTACTTGCTTGTAAATTTAATTACATCTACATGTATTATATAAAGCCTATGTATGATAATGGGTAATTCTTTCTTTTATATAGTAATGATATATTATATAACCATCTGGAAACCCCGCGTAAGGGGTCATATCGCATTCAGGTAGCTCCTGCATAAAGCCAAACTAAGGTTCACAGAAAGTAAGTGTTTTAAATGTAAAAACTCAAATATTTCAGAAACAATATAAAAAAAAATGAGTCTATCAATTAAATAACAAGCAAGCGGACTTTGCTATGACTTCAGAATCAAAACTGCTGACCTAGGATGTAATTCTCCATGGACTTACTGATGTCAAATGGGAAAAAATGGGGACGGTGGCGTAAATATGAGTTACCGTGGGACATTGGCTAATATATCCGCGCACTGGCCGTGTCTGCGGAGAAATTAAATACAAAGAAACTCCAAAGATCGTCTTTTACATAGTGACATCTGCATTTAGGTATCATATCCACATATATTGAACATGCATGTATTTTTACTTTTGATGTCCAGAGATCTTTATAAATGTTGGTAAGAGGTAAAATATGATTAACTGATCCACAAAAAAACGAAATGGTTTGTCTTGTCGCGGCAAAGAGGACACAAGTAGAGCAGATCTTCACAATGGTGTTGTATCGACCGGCGGCCGTAGGCTGTCAGAGAAAACACCAGTTTGGTTTTAGACACCAGACACATTGAGTCCACCCCTGTGACACGACCATTGACGGCTCCGTAGGAACGGCCCTCCGTCCAGGGAACATCGCCATCTAGCGCGTGCCAACGTTCAAGTCAATAGAGCATTACCAGTCTGGTTGGAGACGAGGTTAAACGGGCCATACAGCTCCACAAGCCATAAACATCCGGATTAACTGTTAAAAGGCGTGGCTAATCAATGTAGGCCCCTCCTTCGGCATAGTGTACAAGGCCAAGGTTCTTAACCAATTCACAGCCACGACTGCAGAGATGTATTACCGCTAAAAGAGATGACTGTTTTCAAGCCGTGATTATCATTGTACACCGCCAAGGCTTTTAGCATTGCTTCAGGAAGTAAAGCAATCCGCTGAAGGTACTTCATCCAGCTCTTCAAGGACCTTGCGATGTGTTGGCACAGGCACTTCTTTATGTATTCTCTGTAGAGAATATTGTTACAAGTGTTTTATCCAGTTGATCGTGAAGCAGCCAGTTATTCAGGTGGTAATTCTCTTTAGATGTCACAGTCCGTTTGATGAGTCAACATCCACATTACACGATTCTAGGTCACAACAAATCATAAAAAATAGGTTGCGACTCATTGTCTGTAATGTTTAGGTGTAGGGTCAAGGTTAGGGAAAGGGTTAGGGTTAGGTTCAGGGATAGGCTTAGGGAGAGGGTTTACTGTTCGTTTTCTTCCCGAGAGAAATTTAAAGCCAAAATAACGTACTCACCACTAAATATAGTGTTTATCAACAGTTGTTATGAGTTACGGTACTTGATTTGAGAAGATTTAAAACAGGTCAAGTTCATTAAACGTCGAGTTCTTAAAAGGGTTAAGTTCGTTACAGGTCGAGTTTTTAACGGGTCAAGTTCTCCAGTATTCTGCATGAGACTCTGTCATGTTTGTCTGAGCGATGGCTTAACCAAAAAACTTGCCGTTAGATGGCGTTGAATGGAAACACCTGTATTGAGAATAATTCAATCAATATTTCCTCATAATATGAGATTGGAATATCACACGGCTTTGTCTATACAACTTGCTAGGTAAGAGATAGGCACCCTTCTCAGATTCCAAGCCACGAACTCAAAGAGATATATCTTCCACACAACGCCTGTGTCAAATGCCAATCCTGTATCATGAACTAATGCTGAATGATATTTTTGTCAGATGATAAGATATATATTAAACATTCAAGGCAAGTTCCAAGGCTAGGAGTTATAGTGCAGAAATCCACATTTATAACTGTATCCCATCGTGCATCATTTAGGTTAACAGATGCGCTTAAGGCCGATAACAATTGAGTTATTCACAAGCCCAAATAAACCAGGTGCTTTTACCTCACTGTCCTATGAATTAATAATGAATCTCAAGTTTTGAAATTTAACTTCATCCAATTATTGTTTACTGAAAAATGGAATCCGATCATTACTATGTTTTGTTACCTTTCTGATTCAGGAAGATTTGGTTAGGACATCACGTGTATCTCCGGCTGTTTACATTAGAGCATTTGAGGATCGCCTGAGGGAATGCCAAGTTCGTAAACCTAATGCACGTCATTAGAGCGAGTCAACAAACAGCAAATACAATTAACGACCCAAACCCACTGTACGAGGAGTCATCTTCAACTTATCGAATGTCTGACAACCTGATGTGTTGCAGCGGCGCTTATTCGATCTATGGGCAAGCAACAGCTACAACCCTATGTCTCGAAAGAAAACTGCAATACCAAGCCACGACACAAAACCACAACGTACATAACACTAATTTAGGCTATGCAGAAAATAAACCTGCAATGCCACATAAACCTACTGGAGAGATTCACCAGAAAAACTGTAATTTTGATTCTGCATTGAAACTACAATATATAGATTCCCCGAAAATATGCAACAAACGTTGAGGTGATGTTGAGTTCCTGGCAAAGTTGGACGGAGAAAGCAAACTGCAATATACAGTAACAATATACAGTCGTGAGACACAACAGTCCTTGCGACTCAGTCTGGTCGCTACCCGACCTTGTCCCCTGCCAATCACCTATTCATATTTGAATAACCAGCTTAGCCAGACTGGCCAAAATTAATCAGTGACAGAACTCGCCGATAGTGTGGGGGTCAGGTCTGAGGTACTAATCCCCACTGGAAGACATGGGAGACGGACAGCTGGGGGTGGGCGGAGGGTGAGGTTAACAGTGTACATTACCTGCCCTCATGTTAATAGACAGGGCCAGGGAAACACACACCCACCTCAACCACTACCATCCTAAGCCGATTATCAAATTTTATACGATCGATATGTTGTGAGCCTTCTCGATCACAAGTGACTCGAATTAAGCTGGTGTTAATTCAGCCTACACAAAGCCGTGATGTGCTGACGCTGCAAAATGTCTGGTGTTGTTGTATTTATGAGGTGATATCGTATACAAAACACCGCTGCGGAACAAATGGCATACAACGTGTATGCTCCATTCATCACTCTGCAGCATTAGTGTCTGTTCGGTGGCCAGAAGGGCATGTGACAGTTCTACAAACTCAGGCACCGACTAAAGGTATGAACGACATTAGCCACTCATCCAACTCACCTACGCCCTGTGTGTTGATAGCCAAGGGTGAAGGGTTATTTCTATCTCACCTTATCCCAGTCTATAATGAACACACCACCCTACACCCTCCGCATCTGGTGCTCGCCACGATCATTGAATAACTGATGTAACCTTTGGTGTTGGTACCACTGGTCTTTAAACGGTCCTGAATGGTAGTATGTATGGGCACATACCGGGTGCGTCGCTAATGTTATACGAGGTCCTGGGTCGATATAATCAGATGTGAATAAGGTGCAATTTTGGTTATTTGGAAATAATGAAATACGTTGTGACGCATAAGAAAGTATATAAAAGAATGTCTACTGACAGGTGAACGTAACCTTTCTTCTCTTATTCAATAAAATATATTGTATTGGTATTTTAAGAAATCTTCAGTTGGCCATTTGCCCTGCATATCGCATTGCCTCTAGGGGTATCATCCCGGGCCGTCTGCTCAAACAACTTTTGATATTGAGCACCAAACCCTTAACCCTTAACGATAAAGAGAAGGTAAAGGCACGGATTTGGTGGTCTGTGGTAAAGGGAATGATATCAATTTAGTTGATAATTTTTTTTAAATTGGCAGAAACCTTGGATATACCCATGAGTGAAGTACACTACACAACAAGGTATGAACGTTTGTAATGACTATGATGATTCTACAAACGTCAGACATGGGGTAAAATAACATTTAGTTCAGCTTTTGAAAGAGAAAAAAATGTAATCAGCTTTGAACGTCATAGTAACAGAAAATATGTGGGAACGAAACCCCTTTTTTGGGAGGATGGTAATGTCATTTGGTTCAGTCGATGGGCAAGGTCTGCGTGACGTCATCAATGGATGCAAAATGCACGAGGTGGCGAGGTACTTGGGAGAACCACAAGGTGGCGTCGTGGATGTGGGATCAAGTCTCAGGTTGCCGCCATTTCCACTCACCCTGTTTGTCACAACCTAGAAATTGACAAAAAAAATCAACAAGATTTATGATAACAAAATATGACCTGGTATACGCCAGGAATCGATCAGCCATCCTAAAGCATTAAAGGGTATAGACCCTCATTGGCCGAGAATGTCGATATGGAACTGATGTATATATGTGTGCTTCTTATGCATACTTGGCAGATTCCTTTCCTTAAGATAGATATGAAAGAGGATATAAAACTATGCCCGGCATATGATATTGATCATTTTCATAACAGCGACTTTCCGTATTTCTTATTTGATACAGAGTCTGCAATGTAGATTGGTCTATGCTTGCTTCATTTAATCATTCTTGGTTACTGTCCAACCTCGAGACGTATGATATTTAAACATCAATAAGTATGGGAAAATACATACCGCCTTGCAAGTAATTCCTTTTAACAATGTATAGACCAGCGGTATGTACAACACAACACATCATGGACTAATATGATAAATGATTATAAATATAACAATATTAAGAACAATAATCATACAGTACATAAAGCCGTAAAGAGAGCCTTTGCTCCATTACTAAGATACTGGTGCAGATATCCGAGCGAGATATTCACACACGGATCCATCCAAGGGTGCACTTATGAGCAGCGAAGGTAGGCTATTGGACAATCTAATAACCTATATTATATTGTGATATATCGAGTGGCAAATATACATCGATAAAAGATGTGTACACATTATGCTGTGTTGATACGTTTCAGTGAGTTGTAATCACAAAAATGTATACTAATGCCTCAGAAATAGGTAGAGGCCACTGGCCTCAGATTCCTCAGATATCCTGAGAACGGGGGCCATGGTAAAGCCAAGGGTACACACCACCATAACGGATGCCATTAACTGCCCCATGCGCCAGCAGCGATATGGATTTGGTCGTAGCTTGTCTGCATCATACTTTCAATTGTGAAGTGCATCCATGGAGTGCAATCTTGGTTATCTCCCATATAACAAAAATGTGTGGGCTATTTTAGAGCGATGAAGCGCGTCATTAAGTGGTATCTATTATACTAATCACCATTTATGCTTACTATACTTATTACCACCTAGTAGTCTTCTTTTAGTATAGAATCTGCATTTGCAACAAAATGTTTTTGGTCAATTTGCAGTTACTTTTCATCCTTATAGAGCGTTGAATAGAGTTCATGTTGGAACTTCAAATACAACTAGTTTATTTAGATAGAAACGATTATTTTAAAAAGCTAAGTTTTCAAATTACTTATTTCCTGATTTAACAATATAACCTCAATTTCAAATTAATAGGAGAGACGGTTATGTAACAGGAGTTCGTTCGTAACGTACGCAACCAGACTAGATCAAATCTACCGTCATCCATAAACTCCTATTAGAATTCTAATCCGTTAGTCTCGCGAACTGTAGGTTCATGAGCTATACCATCAGCAGATTGGCCAAGATTACTAGCAATACTCCATGTACTTACGATTGATATACGCGCTGGATCGTAACATGTAGAACTAGGTCTTATAAATCCAACTAAAGTTGTAAGGTAAACTATTACCACAACGATTCGGTTTCCTATTTACTGATAAAATGTCTGGTTCATAATGTACACATACATGTACTTGTGACTTGTCACAGCCGGACAGACCACTTAAATATATGTTTATATAAGGAGTTAATTTTTGAATCATTTGTTGTATTTTCATCTAATATGTTCCCATACTAAATCATATATAGCATTATATTTGTATTTGTAACCTTATGGTTAGTGCAGCAGTCACTATGTTCGTAACTATGTAACTTCCCTTGGTTGCAATGATGTCACATTATATGTACATGTATAACCTATAGTAATAAGGTAACTTAGTGACGTGGCTTGTTCCTTGATCAATGCTTTGGACATCATTCAATCCTGTCATTAAGTCTTTTAATGAAGACTGGGTATTTGTTTTTGTTGCCAAACTAAATTGTGTGTTCACATTAATCACCAATTATATTCCTCCGGTTATACTGATTATATTTATCTCACTGTGCATATCACCAGCGATACTAACGTATGATTCAGCGAGATGGAATCTTGCTTGTGCCACATGCTGATTGTCATTATGTTGCAAAACTTCAACCAACTTCCCAACTCACCAAATGATCAATCAACTGACTCCTAGAGACAGGGACTGTGCTATTCAATTAGAACAAGGGAGGGACTATAACCTTCCTGTTTTCGTACATGGGCGATTGCTATCTTATAACGTGACATAAAAACAAATATTTACGAGTCAGTTACTGTTTCCTGGCTCCAGCAAACTGTCTCAACTACCATCGTAGGTTCGTTTTAAATCTTCCCTTCGCGTCCATGCCTCAAGGATTTCAGACAGCTCATTCTCTTTAATTACCCCTTTAAGGGGAGTTGCAGGTTTTTGTTGGACTCAACATCATCAATCCTGACATCTTGAGTCTGTGTGTATTCATACGCTGACTCTGTGGTCCTCCCTTGGGTGTCAGCTATCAGTATATGCCAGTCAATACTCATTAAATAATGCAGATTATCCGGACACTACGTACTAGCTATCTCCTGCTTAATGTGTATCAAAAAACCTAAACTGAACTGACAGCGATCGCTATGAATCAAATGTTGAATTTGAAAACACATTTGTTAATGATTTATCTGAATTTGCTTTTTTAAAGTACATATCTCCATAGCAGTTTATACATATTTAGAAAGGTTAATGCTTTTCTTATTATTATCTATACCTCCGCGAACCATAAGGACCATAAAACAATCTACTTGACTCTTGTAGCTTTTTCCTATATAAACCTGAGTATATCTTAAGGTGTTACTAACAGAATTGCATTTCACTTATATAAACATAGGAATTGTTAATTAATTTATGTAGACTATACAAATATGATATATAAATTTGTCAAAGCATATCTTTCAGTAAGCACAAGCGTGTTCACCAAGAGCAAATAATTCTTAAGTTGGATACTTTTCAGAGCCGAATAACGGCGAATATCTATGCATTAGAAATTATGCAAAGTTGTTAAATATCCCATCAATAAAAATGGATCTACTAGCTGTTTCTACCAGTATACCCAAAGGCTTTGGTAGGTTCCAATGTTCTAATAATCATTTCATGGATCATTCGGAAATTGGTAAATGTTGACATAGCTCAAGGTGTTCTCAATCAACAATAGCAGGTTCAGGTTCAGGATATGTATGCTTCACATGTATGTATATAATTCTACACACCTGAGGTTACCAAAAGAAATATGAATATTGAACCGTGCAAAGAGGGGTTTTCAATCTCAGCGGGCGTCTGCCGCGAGCTGCTTTGAAGCCTACCTCACCGCCTCGTGCGTCTCGGGTACTGATAATGTTGGCTAATTTCATCGCGACTCGCGGGGCTTTATCTGCCTGCCTCACACACACCATCCCTCCACCAACCCCCGTACTCCTCATGTGGCGTGTTTGACGGCTGCGTCCTGTGTGAACGTCGGTACGTCCATTCATGACGTGTACATCCCCCCACCCTACACGCCATCACTGTCAGGGAACTCAGTCTTACCCCAGTACTATAGCACTGGCTATGGTTATGGACAGCTTCTACAAACAGGTTCCTCGGCTCTTATATAAGTTTGTTATGAACAGCACCTTGATTTCTGTCTGTCTCTGCCTGTCCTTCTTATTGGCTGTCTCTGTATTCTCTTCCTCATTGGCTGTCTGCCTCTTTCATGCTCTTCCATCATATTATACTGGAACTGGTTACTGTCTTCGTACGTCAAGATATGAGGTAGAAATATGAGGTAGAAATATTGATCGAATATATCCTGATGCCTTCAAGAGATTGTACAATGATAAAAGGAACAAATGTTTTGTTGATCATTGATGAATGAATATGGAATTATAAAGAAATTAAAGGGTTTTGGTTTTGTCCAGCAAATTGGTCATTTGATGAAACCTACTTGGCGCTGAGCCAACCTGCCACTTCTACAACTGCCGATGTTGACGACCAATATGTCAAGCACCAATGGGTCAATGAGGTACTTCAACTTGCTGTGATTGGTAATGGTGATCTGGACACTGGCAACATAGGACCTCTGAACAGAAGCATTATTCACATAGTGAATGCAGTGTATTCAGAGGTTTAAAGCTTATATAAAGCAATTAAGCTCTGTTAATTAATTCTAAAAATTAGGCCCCGTCCACAAGCACGTGTGGATCGGGGCATACAGGTGCATACATCGGGTGAGGTGTAGGGTACGGTCACGACCAGCTGACCAGGCCTGGACCACCTATATAACCATTCTGAGCACTGTGTACGCTTCACTGACTCTCTGAATCTCAGTGAGAACACATACACCTGGCTGTGTTTAGAAGGGTGAGACTGGAATACACAACTACACAACATGACACATTGTTAGAGTGAGTATGATGAGTAATACCTTATAAGTTATACCTTAGAGTTATATATTTGGATTGGGCAATTATACTGTATAAATCTGTATGCATTTTACCAGTGTATGTAGAGCAATGCCTGCCTGTCACTGTGTGTGTGACTGGACTGTGGGAGCACATGTATGTGTGTCTGTCACACACAATGTCGACCTGTGTGATTCTCTGTGTGCATACTGTATCTGTATGTATCTATATTTTCCTATCTGTGTCTGTGTATCTGTGTCTGTCTGGTTATCACTCTGAATAAGTTCCACAATTCCTCATATTGAAGGAAATAGTTACTCTGACAGGTATCCCACCCTGGCCGACCTCTTACCTGTAGTGACCCATGCATATGAATAAGCTGTACACCCCCTCCCACCTGCCTTATATACCCCCTGACTGGCCCTGCTGCTGACCTGACTGGTAGCGACCGCTCACCCACAAACAGGCCCGTACTCTCACTGTGTGAGGGACGGGTCTTTATTTTTAATGAATTTCTCATCACGACTCATTTCTGTAATTCATTTTTAAACCATGACATGCTTTAATACGTACCTATAGTACTACTATACTATAATATGTCAGTTGGGGTGTAAAGATTCTCTTAGAATAAACACACATCAAGGAAACCTACTGTCTTTTAGTACGACTGTAGCTGTAGGAAATTCACAATAGACGCATCTATATCGCGTATACGTATGTGTGTTGAGGAGCCATCCATTAGGTGACAGAGAAAGAAGAACAGCGGTTTTATCTACATCTATCTCCTCTAGTTCACAAAATTGGCCTTTGAAACGAGAACGTTAGTTTGGTTTTGGCAATGTCAGCTCGTAATATTTTGTATAAGGACACACAAACCTAGTTTTTAGAGCGTGCTTGCATATATATATGCTTGTATATATACATCATCTAGAGGTTAGAGGGGTCCATATAGACTTTCAGGGTACTGCATACAAACTATTCCTTCACTTTCTGTGTGCTATTCACTGTGATATTGAGGACAGAGCAGGGAGCCAGTGTCACAGCCTCTTAGAGTTGTGCCTGACTGACCATGACCAATCACTCAAGACCAAAATACCTCAAGACCCACTGGTGCCTGATGTGTTTGGATCCTAGATAGACAGTTGAAGAAATGGCAAGTTGACAGGGTGCAAGTGGGTTATAGAGAAGGATTCATATACTGAATCTAACCCAAAACTTTCAATTGTTATTCATTTATAATTGCACTCTCATTCATCAATGATGAATATACTATTAGCTCCTAGTTCTATATTACGCGTCTGAAAAATTATCCGCAGAGACCGGGTGTATGCCATTTCCGGTATCACTGCTAGCTGTTGAACCTTGGAAGTTCCAACCTTGACATACATGGTCTCAACATAAGAATATATGAATTCAACATTATTGCGTATGAATTTTTATCTCACCTGGTACTTTTCACTATAGACCTATCTTCAGGAACTCATCCTCAACAGCTGTGAAGATATTGTAGGGCTCCAATACCCAATGGATATTTGGGTGAGTTTCTTTAATTGATTTATGTCCCTGATCATGTATACACAAAGGGGGTGAGATAAAATCAGAAACCCACTCGATGAAAATGACTTGGTCCGTACTTCATTGAGCTTGACAGCAGAGTAATTCGCGAAGCAAAACTGAGTGAATTACATAGCGGTCAAATGAGGTTCCTTTCATCTCATGAGTTTCCTTCTGATAATCTCCACTCATATATGACATGCATACCATCTAGTATAATATGGTGCAACGGTATGCAACAATTGGATATTAAGCAATAGGTATGTTATGATTAAAATCATTTGACAGCACCACATGATTACAACATTTACTCATAATCTAATCTCTGATTTCAACTATGCTTATTAGAAGGAAGAAATTGAGAAATAGATGATAGATATCAATTTTCTTATCTACAATTAGTCGATACTTTTATTCATTAAACGCACGGAGGTGTGAATTGTGTAAAGAATCTAAATATGGGTTCTAAAGGGTTACGTTTCCTGCCTTGCCAACCTAATTGTATTTGTAACAATCTTGTGAAACATCAAGCGGAGATAATTATCACAATTAGGTATTGATTCAAGTGTGAAACGTCCATTAACAGCTCTCTAGAAAGCAGCCTGTCAGCAACGGGTACTAACAAAATGATTGAAGGGCAATGTTGAGATTATTGCAGGAGCTTTCTTGATCTGTTACTCCTAATGAATAACAGTGGAAATAGCTATTTCAGAAAATACATATTTACATATTACTATAGCGTATCTGCATAAAGGATAGCTTTGATGTTGTATTATGGCATTATCTACTTATTCAGCTTCATTACTATCGATCATTTTGAATGGAATGCAATCTTTCCCAAGGGTTCTCGAATAGATAACCTTATTGGCCGAGGCCACAATGTTTAATATGATCCTAGTTTTGAGTGATGGAATTATTGATGACTAAGGGTGTCAGGTGAAAGTGAACTTGCTGTACGTGCGTTACTACATACCTCTCCAGGCCAGATTTACTCGTCATCTGACATATTTAATACGTCTGTATTAATCACTTTCTTCTTCTCAATCATGGAGCTTCCCATATGTCACTCCCGTCCCTTACTTACACTACGAGGTAGGTCCCTCTCTTTCCTGATTCATGCAGCTAACTGCCCATCCTGTTGTTCAATGTCTTCCCTTAGTTCCGCAAATATTATATCGGAATAGCTTATAGTCAGTCTTCTACCTGCTCCTGCTACTATTCCTCCTGTCTGCGGTCACTTTCCTCCCTCAATCCTGCTACCATTCATAATATCTGTGGTCACTCTCCTCCCTGACTCAGGGTTGGAGTAGTGATGCTTAAGAATGGTACCCAAATTCAGATTTTCATTCGCCTGTCTGTTTATACTTCAACCCGTCGGTTTGATTTGGATGCCGTTTCCCCACGTGCGACCACATCAACTCCCACATCCCTCTAACACCTACCTTCTGTCCAAATCAAATATTCTTATTTCCATCCTCCCTTCTTCCGCCCTCCGCTTGCATTCCTTGGTACCAACTCCTCAGCATTCTTCTCTCACACCTCCTATTGGATTTCTTTGTGGGACAGCAGGCTGAAAATGAAAGAAGAATAACATATGGCTGGGTATAGGAAAGGGGTGCAGACTATTCAGAGGCGGAACGAGTGAGCCATAGGGGAGTATTGAAGAGGTTATTTGTGCTTCTGCGAGGCTTTAAGCACGGTACATGACGGACTCTCAGTCGTTAATAGTCCTTCCTATAATACAATATGTTTGAGTGCATGCTGAGTAAATGAGCGTCCAGTCTGAGATCCGCTACGAAATACTTAGATATGGCCGCTAACAGCTCACAATTGCTCGTAATAGTTCCTAATGGGAAGAAATTTGTAGATCGTAACCTTCGGTAAGAAGCTTAGAGCATTGTAAGAAACACATTTGTTCAACAAAACTGTCGCCTCTCCCTTACATCTATATGATCATACCTTAAAGGTGTGTGTGTGCTTGTGTGCTTGTTGGGGAGGGGGGGGGGGGGGTGTCACTGAGCTAGTGACGGACACTTATGCAAGTTACAAAGCAGCGGGCAGAAGCCATTCGATTCCAACGGACATGTTCGATTTTTGTCTCGACGCAAAATGCGTCAGCGTGTGTCGGGATCATTCTCTACTATTTGTAAGCTATGAAACTCCTCACGCTCTCAAGGACGTATAGAAACCTTGAATCTGCATTGGAATGCTGGTTGTGGCGTGATGTGCGTCAGAACCTTGGTCACCCTTTCTGGACACAAAAAGCGTTCCGATACACTATGCCACTTATCATATACCTAAGCCAGTATGTTAAACAAATACCAACCCCTGCTACGGTATTTGTATGAACTGTGCACCACCATAGCAGGGTAGTACATGTATATAAAACGTGCTAATATACTTTGAATATGTATTGTGAAAAGAAAATTCAACGCTCGACTTCCAGTAAGATGTCAACATAACTACCAGCACAATTTGAAGCCAGCTACAAATATTGAACTCGCTCTACGAACTCGTGGAATATTATTATCAAAAGCAACCAGTACGCGAGTACGTCCCCTTAACGCAGATGCATTCTACTAAATTACCAACGCAAAATGACTACTCCTTCCTAAAGCGGCTGCAATAAACCCATATTTGCGTTTGCTGTGTGTTGGGACCTCTCAATTATGCGTCGGTGCCATTGAATACATGCTTTTAATAGGGGTGTTTCACTGGTCTCCCAATGAATGCCAACAAGCCTAACGATGCACGTACCAACGCAAAATTAGATTTTGCGTCGGAAGAAGACGTCGAATTAGAGCGGTGGATCAGGGTCACTGACATATTCTAAAATGCATACCACAACGCTTCCGATGGGCTCCCAACACTAACGCTGCATTTCGAAGCAGCCGAACAGGTTTGATTTTCGTCCCGACACAAAATACGTCGGTGTACGTAGGCAGTATTCTCTGCTCTGTGTAAGCTATGCAAACCCCCCATCCCCACCACCTCCTTCTCGCTGCCAACATAGCTATCTTTGAGCTGGGATTGCATCATTATCTCACCCCGGTATTTTTCTCCATAGGCTTAATATTAAGAACTCGTACTCCACGGCCGTGAAGTTCGTGTACGGCGATACTCAATGGCTAATTGGGTGATTCTTTTTATCAATCAATAATCATATACGGCATGAGATAAATTCAGAAACCCACTCAATGAAAATAACTTGGACCGCACTCCACCTCGTTTGACCGTAGAGTATTTCAGTCAGCTTCGCTTCGTGAATTACTTTGCAGTCAAACTCGGTGGAGTGCAGACCAGGTTATTTTCATCTCGTGAGTTTCCTTCTAAGAACGTATATGCGTTTTGTGTCGGCGTTGGTGGGTACGTTGTTTAAGGCCTGCAACCCACCAACGCCGACACAGGATTTAGACCTCAATTCAATGCAATTGTGAGTCGTTGAGCGCGTCGTAATGCGCGTCGTTGTGCATCGGAGCCCCGTTGGATTCAGCATTTGATGGTCTTCTGAAACAGTACACACAACATGGTTTAGTGATGAAGGTCAGGAGTACTGATCTCACTGGTCCTCTAGATCTTATATACCTTGTATAGCACTGTTATATTGTTCTTGTCTTGCTTGGGTATTCATATGAATCAGCAATATCATAATGTATTACTGCACTGAAAATTTAAATTGAGAATGGCAACAATACCAGATCAAGGAATAGTGAAGTCCGTGATGATCTGCATATTGAACTATAGATTAGCGTAAACGGTCTAATCTGAAAGCTATTCTCTTTGCCGCCTCTTCATTTGTCCAAAATTAGGAGTTAAATTTCAAGAGTTTCCACAGATAAATCAAATTATCCAGCTCTAGGCTGAGAGCATTTAAACCCCAACAAGCGGAATGAAAACTATTCAAAATTGCTGCAAATTGTTCTAAGTCTGGCTATTTATCTGTAATCTAATCGGGTTGAAATGGGGCGACCCGAAAATAACGTCGCCATCTCGCATTAACGCCTCGCTGACTTCCACCACCAGAAACCGCGCCTTTTCTGCATCTGAAGCGTGATGGGGAAGATATTGATAGATAGAAGCAGATAGAAACGTGGTGGAGAAGACGGGGATAGAAGGAGATATAAACAGTAGCATAATGGAGAGGTCATGGGAAGACAGATAAAAGGTTTTGATAACAATATAAAGAGAACTGTGTTTGTGGGGGACAAGAAGAGACAGACGCAGATAAGAGTGAGTTAGAGAGGAAGGGATAGGATGGGTGAGCAGATAGAAAGGAATGACAGAATGTAGGCTTATAGAATGGGGTATTGAATAGGGTTGTAAATGGTTGAGAGACAAATGCAGCAGAAATAGGGAGACGGGCAAGGCAGATTCATTAGATGTAGATAGAAGGACGGAAATGTGCATGAGGCATAGCGGTCAAATGAGATGGAGACAGGGGATAGGGATAGAGACTAACAGACAGAAATGAAAGATATTCTACTAAAAAGGATGGCTATGAACCGAAAAATATTATATTTGAACACAAAAGTTACAGATCCTCAAAAATCGAATTCGTAATTGTAATATCACACACCCTTTACAGTGGTGTATCCCAAAAACCTTGCGTTGAGGCCTGCGCTCAAACGAAAGAGTGTTATCTTTTGCTTTATCTCGAAGGGAATGGACCAAGGATCATTGTTCAACAAAAATAGAGGGATAATGTTAAATACCGCATGAAATCTGTTTTTGAAGGTCTATTGTCAGGAAAGTATCGACGTAGGAAGAGCAAAGGGACTCGACAACTATCACACATTGGAAAACTCCGACAAAAGACGTAATACACACATATATTCTTTCTGTATGCACCATGGACCTAAGTCTGTACAACATAGCCACATTCTGACCTCCTTCAGTCTCATAATGTCACATTCAGCAAATCGAAGCGCCCACCAGTCGAAAATCAACTCAACCTATATGGAGGACTGAATTGATGTGATGATGTTGTTACGTCTGCTGTGATTGGTTGCACGCCCTTTCCAATGGTCTCCCTGCCGGAAGCTACGGCAGTAATAGCCAATCAGCGCAACGCTTGCTGGCGGGCGTAGGGGTCGCCCTCTAGCGGCGATACAGGTGATGATTAATACTCTCGAACCAAACATATTGCCCGGCAATGGTAGGACAGTGCGGTCAAACAATTGACAAACTGTGAATATTCAGAATGTTTACAACTATGCTGAGGGTGAGCTCGAGCGGTGACTGCTTTTCTCTCATATTGCTCCTGACCCCATTCCTGTCTGGATCCAGCCGCACAAGGCCATGATTATGATTCTTTTGGTCCGACGAGCATTCAGCAGTTAAGCGGTGGAGGAGGCTGGCTTTGGGTTGCATGGTGGGTAACGTGGCGTGAGAACTGGGAGGGCAGCGGGGCGGCCCGGGGTGAGGGCCGGCAGCTGACGGGGAGGACTACAGTGGGAAGGGTGCATACACGAGAAACTATCGTCGTTATAGCATGAGGAGACATCATCACCATTATCATCATCATCAGGTCTGCAGGTTAATCAGAGGCCAAGTAATGGCTACTCATGCAAAGAAATGATTTGAGTGACATATGCCATGTTTACTGGATATATCGTGCATCGGTGAAATACAGAGGTGCTTTCGAAAAATGTCACCCAACAATTCATATCTCCGACATGATGCCATGTTACTTGTTTTTGGTGGAAAGCTTTTAAAAGTATATATATCTTTGTTTGATATACATCACATGTGACTAACGATCCGTCCTAGGTATAATGGCAACAGTAAACTAATATAAATGATATTTCGGTTACTAGAAAGGCATGCCTGTGTTTAAACACTGGATAAAGCAGCTGCGACTCGGGTCACTGTAAACGAATACGAGAAAGGGTCGACGAGAAAGAACAAAACACAGTCAATGCGCTACCAAAGAATGGCTGAAAGTAACTGGATATCATTGTTAAATCACTTCGTGAATTGAGGTCATTTCGTGTGGGAAACCGACATCCAAAATGTATCATAAGCTTGCCGAGTGTACAGAAAAGGTTTAAACATAAATATGACTGTTGCATATAATAAATCAAAGTAGTAAAGTGGTAAAGTTGTTTATCGAACACACGAAGTGAGAGACTACTGGAATTCAGCCTGGGCATGCCACGACATACATTACTGCCACGTTAAAATGGATGAAGAAGTTATTGCTTGAAACATCCTGAAAAGTGGTAAAAGCCAAAACATATTTACAAGATGCACAGAATGGTGGCTTGCTTCTAGGAGATAGAAGCAAAACCAATTATCGAGCTCACATGAAAGAGTAATGTAATGGACGAGGTACAGCCGCACATAAAAGGTTGCACTTTTTATGTAGCAGATTTTTTCTGCTTTAAGACTGAAATCAACAAAGAAGGGAAAGGAGTAAAGGATAACAGAGACAGGCCGTCATCTTCACTTTTGCACAAGCCTTATGGTGGAGAAATCGAGTGGGGGCCCGCATTGAGTTGGACCAATGATCTGAAGTCTCACGATCTTATTTCATTGGAGGTAATAAAAACGTAGAAGACATCCTGCTTTAGAAGACGGGTGTGGTTAGAGATGCACATCACGATCTGGGTAGAGGTTTGGTTTATAATTTTATCCTACCCCTAATAAAAAACGCCATGGGTTTAACATTGACTCAATGTATTTGACATAGCGTTGGATAAAGTGTTATTTATGCACCGAGGTGAATACAAAATCGGACCAATCAGAGACGAGATAACGAAAGTAGATCCGGCAGCATTGATAACTACTAACATGGATAATTACAAATATTCTCTGTATATCGGTGAGATGGGGTAGGATAAATACGAAACTGAATTCAAGTTAGCCTTGTCAATGTTTATACCACTCTGGGCAGGTCTGCTACTCACTAAACTCGGCTAACGCCTCGTGTATTAATACACAACCTGCCCATCGTGGCATAAACATTGACAAGGCTAACTATCGTTTGGTTTCTACTATATATATCGCGGCATATATTGAAAAATACAGGAATGATGATAAGCACACTGTTATTCGTATAGGAGGAGATACGTGTTAAACTTCCAAGGTAGAAGTATCTGTCTTGGATATATGGATGGGTTTATGCAATGCAGTTTAACTGAGGTGCTGGTAATAGATATGTATCTATTACAACTGAGAGTGTTATAATTAGAGAGTACCTCATTGACTCATTGCTGCTTGATATATTCCGATACAAGAAAGGCAGTTGTAGAAATGGCAAGTTGACTTGGTGCAAGTTGGCTACAGAAAATTACCCATAGACTGAATATAACCCATACCTTTTAAATAATTGTTACCTTTTTCAAAATTCTATTCTCATCCATCAATAATAAACATAACATTTGTTCCTAGTTCATAACCATATGCTTAAAGAAGCAGGTCCTATGCGGTCAGTTAGAGGAAAAATTACGTAATGTCTTTCTTTGGGCATTGGCACACATTTCCCTGTTGGGATATACGGTGGAATAGCGGTGCACGTACACAGCCGCTCAGGGTACCCTCTTGTCTGCCTCGTGCCAATCACCTTACACCTCAGGTTGCCTTTAATTAGAAGCCATTGAGCACTCCCTGTGGCAGAACCTGGCCCGGGGGTCTCAGGTCCGCTCTGCGTGTGAGCTGCTCATAGGTCTTCTTCTACCAAGCCTCGTTCAGGGTACCTTTTATCTCCTGCACACAGGTCGTAGGTTCAGGGTCTCCCTGCTCGTAAGGATCCACTGAATTACAACATAGGTATCAAATATAAGAATGTTATTAGACCTTAAGAAATGTGTCTCATCTTTTATATATATGGATACTTTACGTGTATCAAATCCCAGATAAGTAGCATAGTGTGTCAAGCTTAGTGAATCTGATTCGACACAGGAGGAAGTCTAGCAGGCAGGGTATTAGGAATTATGATGTGAATCGTCCCCAGGTTTGGCCATTTCCTCTGGCAGGTCATATTAGTTAATAGTCAGATGAGCAGCTCTATACGCACAAACGTTATCTCCTAATTACATGACATATTTCACCAGTCATTCCCTGCACATTTGTATCGCAGATTTAATCAGAACGTGTTATGGAGAACCCCACCAATCGTTCTATAACTGCTTAGCCCACTTTGCAGCCTACTTTCTGCGTGCTTCCGTCATCAGAAATGGCCGGAATTGCCACTAGACTATACAGAAAACGACAGCCATTTACCAGAGCCAAAAGGAAAAGTCATGCCCCTCTGAGCTCTCCTAGTATATTGCCTTTAGCTGTATAGCGCAGTCAGGCGCTAACGTTTCATCCATGGAATCCCCGCAACCGACGGTGAATTGCGATAGGTCGACGGGTGGGTGGCCTAGCTCAAGTTGCCAAAAGCATTTCATATTTTCCCTCTATTCCCACTGACTCGGGGTGGCTATACGCATAGAAAGGTCTTCCATCTGGCCGCGGGTCTGCTGGGGACCTTTTTTTAAGAGCAGGGGTCTTGTCGCGAGGCCAGTTAGGTGAGGGAGGCTGAGCTGCTCAACCTATATCAACTCTAGCTTTGAGCTGCTCGCGAAATGTAGGCGAGGTCAGGTTTAGTTCAGCGAGCGTATGATTCGCAGAGATCAGGGCCCTGCCACACCCGGCGCCTTCCAAATGTTCACTGTCAGCGCCGATTACTGGGCAAGAGCCAATAAGATGCTCATCATGAAGCTAAATGGCACAAGGGCCCATTGCTACCGTCTAATTATATATATACACACGAACTGCGTGTCACTTTTACATAGTTTTCCTTTTGAACACGTTGTCTCATTGTTAGCCTATATATATATATGTCCGCGTCCCAACAACTTCTCCTTGTCAATTCCTACAATACTAGGGATTCCTCTGTGCAGTAGGAATCTAAGATATACTCGATTTCTATTCATATCACAAAAAAATACAAGAAAATCAAATTATCTTCACAGAAATTATTTCAGAATTAACACTATATAGCTGTTTACTTTGTCATGATGGAATCCAAACATAGACACTTTATAAGACTCATTTTAGGAATGTCCTGCCTTACTAATACCATACCCGCTAACTTCCTCCTGTGCCCTAACAGTCTTGCCCATATTCCTGCCTGCCTTCCCCGGAACTTTGTCAGGGAGGTCACCGAAGCAGTTGTAGCTGTAGTTATCGCGGCGTGCACACTTCCCTGCCCCCTCCTCGGCTCTCCCACCACCTGACTCCCAACAAAAGATCCCCCTGCCAAACGCACCTCACTGGCTGCGTCCGTCAATTGCTACCAGATTCGCTGGCTTTTTTTTGTCAAGCCTGGGTGGGACGCTAGGTACGTGGAACCGGAAGTTGTGCCAGAAAGCACCAGGAGACGCCAGTAACACCGAAATTAGAGAAAGTGGTGATGGGGTAGTTCACTCAATAACGTCATTCTGACGTCACAAGTGAGGCATTACGTCGCAAGGAGCCGAGCACTGTCTTAGTCATTAGAAAGAGTATTTGATAGCTACCGTATATAGCGCAACTTAACAGAGCATAGGCTGTCAATGTAGGAGTATGTCTAATATCAAATCTTATAGATATTGCACAGAAAGAATACCAAATCCCCGGACCAACACGACACTCTATCCAATAGGTAAATATATACTGAAACCATATAGGCCATGAAGCACATGGACAATAATCGATGGTTTTGTGGACAGGCCGCCATAATCCATGAGAGGTTGACGCGTAGTAATACACGAGCGCTAGCGAGATTTTATACAATGGGTCGTAGTTTACTGAGTTCCAATACATTTCCAATGGGGTCTTTGTATACGGTGGATACTAATCCTGAATAATATGTTTGCCATAAACATGGAAGCCATCTACAAAGATCCATCGATTTACGACCTGAATGAATAGCTTGACAACGCAAAACCGCAATCAGCACAAATCACTTTTGTCTATGAACATTATAGGGCCGACCCAAGAACCGGAGAAAAGGTGAATAAACGATGGCAATACTTTATGTGTTCACGGTAAGAGAGAGTTTTGAGGCGCCAGGGTGTCCCAAACCACCCATCAGCTACGCCTTGTTGGGGATCAAAACAAACATCACCCCCATAGTTCAACCCCTTTCCATCTGGGTCGGGTACTTGGCAGCAATGATAGGTAACGCCACATAGCAATAGTTCACGGCAGATCTAGCCTGCAAGTTTATTTATACCAATAGAAGGGATACGTAATGAGAGATTTATTGACCTTGTTACACACGGATAACCATCTATAGGCACTACCCGGTTGAAACAGTTTATTAGAAATACATGTACCTCAGAAATTTGTGTGATAGCAGGATTCCTAAACGCAACTTCAATCTGATTATTAAGAATTAACGCTGCTAAATCTCTCAAAGGAAAACAGATATGATTGTGATGGTTTACTTTATTCAAACTATGACAGCACAAGAGGTGTCCGGCCATATTAGTATATCACTATTTGCCAATTTTCCATACCAAATAACAATTGACCAGTAGTTCCAGGTGAAGTAGGAATGCCACTACTTGTCTTTTCAGTGACAATGGGGCTTTGAGGGTTATTTATACCCCACCATTATTGTTTTGAGAAATTCGTTGATTCGGTAGGATTCATCGTTGTAGAGAATATGCCCTATGGTCAGGATACAGGTCATGTGGATAAACTCTTGAGAATACCATATGCTCATTAAGTCCTATTTTCCCCATTTCAGTTCGTACATATCACATCTAAGAGAAGTAGTATAGACATAGAAACATACACAAATAAGTCTCTTCTGAAGTGGAGAACAATGTGTACAACCTCTTAACTTCGTTTGACAGTACCATGAATTAACAGAATTGCCAGGCATTAAGTTGCCATAAGGATTTAACATATATAGGGAAGTCTCTTAATCGTACGTTTTATGCTGGTTCTACCATATGATAAAATCAAGATCCATTGCAAAATAGAATAAGGTGAGCTGTGGCGCCATCTGCGTCGCCACCTTGTGTCTCTGGACTATCATCACGACGTTTGATATTGATTTATCGAGCATTTATCAAGACTCGTTCTACTTGATTGTGAAACTCATGACCTAAAATCAATATGAGTGTCACAAAGGCCTGGCCAGAACCTTATAGATTTCTGTCGATTTACCGTATCGTTCTAGCAATCACGTCCAGTGAATTTGTGTCAATAAACTATGTTTCCCCGGTACAAATCACCAGACGCAGGGCCTTATCTCGCCATTGATAATTCAGGAAATCGATCTGGCTTTGTTTATCTGTCCTCGCAGGAGAGGAAAGGGATGTGTGTATTTCCCGTCGACTTCCATTCATAATTCTTTGTGGAGTGAGATGGGCTGGTTCTAACCCGAGCGTTTGAAACCGTGAGAGCTACTGTTCGCGTCGCTGAAACAACTAACGATTTCTTTGTTAAAGCCACCATTCATTCTCATTCATCCCCTTCTGGATTATTGATTTACACCTGGCGGTAATAGAAACTGCTTCAGAGGCTATGCTTCTTTTCTCTTGGAATATGTTTGTCCAGTCTTTGTTGAGACAGAAATAGGTGGTTTTATATTTTGTATAGAGACAATTAACAAATACTTGCTGCTCAATTGGTAGCAATTATTTTAATGTAAAATCTATAGGTTCGATACTGAGACCTTCACTGCTCTTTTTACCAATAACAAGAGGAAAAGTAAGATACTAAGTTAAAAGTGTTATTCTAGCGTACTTCATGTATATGTAAGTTTAGATTAGACAGAAGATTTCATCAATATCACTTCGAGGCATGACCTCATTGTGTTCAACTCGGGGTATTCATGGCATTCATATTTCCAAAGAAAGAAAATATCGGGATTTAAAAACAAAAATTCAAGCCGAAAGTGTAATAGGCGTTACATGGTTAAACCGTGTTACATGATACATTGAAATCCTCATACAATTACTGAGTCAAATATCTTAGCCTCGTAGTTTTCCCATAATATTGTCGGCTACTCTACGCGGCTGTCCTTGAATTTGGATTGTTAAAGAATATAAAAGTGATGAGCGTCGGTGAGAAGCTGACGGCCACCCCGAGTACGAATAGATCAGCAAACTTATCATGCTGTGTGTTTTTTCAACCGTGTGGGAAATCCAATCTATCTACCATAAGCTATACTCTTCATTATAATATATAGACGTATGCCCAAAAGGTTAAACTTTCTAGAAAAGGCCACTCTCTAATAAGGTCAGTAACGCGGTCCTCCTGCCTCCAAACAGATTTCAATATTCGTGATATTTGCTACCTTAGACCTTGAAATTGTCGATTTGTCGATTATAAAAAAATCGTGATAATCATGGCTATTTGAACCATGCACAATACAAAAGGAAAAATTATTCCTCCTCTGATATATCGGAAGCGATCTGTAAAACACACTATACCATAAAAGCGCGATACACAGAGAGAAGCAACAACTTCCTTTAAAGTGCACCATCATCTCCATTGGTCTGGTAACACTACCTGGCAAGCATTGATATACGGCCGATGGCTGTCGTTGTTGTTGGACACCGCGATACCTTGTAGATTAAATGATTCTACGCTCCAATAGATGCAGGGGAACTGGAAAGCTGCCAAAAGAAGCAGCCAATACTTACAATTCATACTAATTGTTTATCTTGCAAGCCAGTGCAAGCCAGAATTTCTGCAGTAATCCAAAATCCACATTTGCAAGGACAAAGCCACCTAAATAAGTGTTTGATTAGAAATTGACCAGGAGGGATCGATGGGGATCTTATTGTTTGGAGTATCGTGATATCAAATCAAACGTGGTAATTACGGCAACAGTTTGCTCTTCAGAATTCACCCTAAAACCACTATCTTAGAAACTGCTATCGATAAGCGATAGACTTACAGCATTTAGGGATGCCTGCACAACTTATACATACGTTGTATTCTGATTATAGATGACCACAACAGGCATTTTGCTTAAACGAAATCTTTGCTATCAAGAAATTAATGACTCAAGACGACAACTAATACAAACAACACCGCTGACGACACAAATACAACTGGAAACACATTACGGGATAAAGTTTCTCTGCACAAATCATAGGGAAACACGAGAGAGGCACCTTAGTTAGTTGAATGTGCCTTTTTCTATGGAAAAGTGCATTAGATCTGAAACTGAGGCGTCTATTATACTTTAGAAATAACACGACGCATTTCCAGGAAACAAGTCATGGTCCCAATGGGTGGCTATTCTAAAAGTCAGTATTTGTAACAGTTTCTTAATCTAAGATCGTACATGTAGACGCTTTTTTGTAAGCCATATAAACCCAGGGACGATGTGGGTCAATTTTAATCAACATTCATGGACGACCTTATGGATGACTAATACTGTGTTAGCGAGCAGACTTAGTTATTATTATATGATAATCCTTGTATAGGGTGCAGAAAGGGGTCTCATGTATGATCCTAGAATATGAAACGGGCCCCAGGGTCCTCGAAAATTCCCCTAGTACTATGAAATTGTTCAGCTTTCCTGCCTTCCCTAGTAGATAATCATTATTTTCAAAGAGTTAACTTGATGATGTTTGGTGTTTTACCATAGCAACATCCAAGGCCATATCACGGAAACGATCTGATCTTTGAGATACGCATAGTTAAAAAGATTCCAAAACAATTCGGTGTAGCAGAATAATTGGTAATCGCACTGAGTCACGCGTTCTACGACATTCGCCAGACTAGCCACAATTTCTTGTGGACCACCCCTAACCCATCAATCTTCACAGTTCCTGGATTTGTCAGATGAAGAATGCATGTTGTAAATAATTGTATCCTGCTTGATCTAATGAATGTTCATGATGACGGACTTGAGCAAATCTATGGTTGTGGTCTGCAAACACCACTCTGGAATAAAATGTTTCCGAATAACTCCAATATTCTCTTAAATTGTTTTTGAGTCTACACAGACAGGATTTCGGTAGTCAAAGCACGACTCATTAAACCACCTCCTTCATTTAGAAAACTTTTAATGTAATGATTTATATTCAGAATCCAAATTGAGAGTATGTACATACTTAATCACGATTTCACATTACCAATCTAATTTTTTATGACGCATGTGTCCTAATTTGTTTTGAAATTGTTTGTTTAAACGAAAAGATTTCCTTCCTTTAATGGCCACGCATCATTAATCTGCAGCTTGGGTTCCACTCTCAGCTACTTAATCAAGCACACCTGAGAGAAAAGTCAATGTGTTATGTAGAGACTTTGATAGCCTTGCAACTACAACCTCTACTTGCAGTACTCTTATTGTGCAACAAGCTTGGTTAACGAGCACCTTTTACTCGGTATAACATAGTGTAGTGGCAGGTAGGATAGTCATAATGCCATTTTTCACTGGCCAACTAGTCGCCACCTATCTACAGTCGGGAATGGAAACAGTCATGCAGAGATGGGTCCACCGATTTATTCTGTTTAGATTATGCAATAAAGCCACCATCAACTGACTTGGAGTGTTTGGAGGACAGTTCTGTCAGTATGGATCTGTCAAATGCAGCAGAAATAAGGCATTCACACTACTGTCGGCCAGTGGAAAATGGTTTTTACATTGAGGTAACATATGTCATGCATAAAGTCCGTTTCCATTGGCACACAAAAAACGCACCAATTTATTGGGTTCTCCTAATAGTCAGTGGTGGTAGCTAATGACTGCATGTTGGTGTCTAAGAGTCGGTGAGGGTGCAATGTATTCCTTATTGCTGCTGCCTTTGACAGGTCCATACAGACTGAAGCCGTTTGGTGGTGGCCTCATTGGATAATCTATGCACAATTAATCAGTGATCGAGCACTGTTCTGCATGCCTGTTTCCATTCACTGATCTGGCGTTGGTGGTTCCCGACTGTAGATCGGTGGCGATTAGTCAGCCAATGGAAACAGGCTTATACCATGTTTGTGAACTGGTCAATACATCATGACACTGAAGATAGCCTGGGCGATAGGTTTCACTGTATTGCCTTCGAATTATTGCCGTTCCCATCATATCTATTTGTCTAATCCAGATAGGAGCATGTTGTTCATATATGGGGTAGAACCCAATTAACCAATTATTTTTTTCAGATTTGAGTTAGGGATAATAAGTGTACCAAATTTAAAAATGTGACCTTCTAGTCCCAAATGCTGGACAAGATTCGAAGTCTAAGAGTCGGTGGGGGTGCAGAGTATTCCTTATTGTTGCTGCCTTTGACAGGTCCATACAGACTGAATTCGTTTGGTGGTGGCCTCATTGGATAATCTATGCACAATTAATCAGTGATCGAGCACTGTTCTGCATGCCTGTTTCCATTCACTGATCTGGCGTTGGTGGTTTCCGACTGCAGATCGGTGGCGATTAGTCAGCCAATGGAAACAGGCTTATACCATGTTTGTGAACTGGTCAATACATCATGACACTGAAGATAGCCTGGGCGATAGGTTTCACTGTATTGCCTTCAAATTATTGCCGTTCCCATCATATCTATTTGTCTAATCCAGATAGGAGCATGTTGTTCATATATGGGGTAGAACCCAATTAACCAATTATTTTTTTCAGATTTGAGTTAGGGATAATAAGTGTACCAAATTTAAAAATGTCACCTTCTAGTCCCAAATGCTGGACAAGATTCGAAGCGATATCCTCAGGTATGAAGTCATCACACTAGTGCCATCACTAAGTACCTAGATCAATTTGAATATCTGATTCATTTCTTCATCAATTCAAAGTTAAGCAGGTATCAGGGTAAGTGGAATCGACTTTCTAACACCAACAGTATGCAGAGCAACCCAAAGTAAACTTGTTTGTAAATTGGCGCACTCATGAATAATCAGTTGCAAAGGCTCCCCGATCTCCTCATCTCAGAATTGCCTGTTATTATTATAGGGTTAGAGATAAGCTTTGTTGTCCAGTTTGCGATATTGACACCTCTCCACCGATACACACGAGGGGCTTATCCACAGAGTGTTCACAAGGGCTGTCTCCACACACTGGCTTATCCGGATTTAGCGGCCCAAGGTTTTTCGTTTGTGCTGTGACACCCTTCACGCTCCCGCCCCGATCTCCAGGCCCCAAGGTAAACAGATAAGGGCTGACTGGTCACCAGACCAGGTTGAGATATGGCTGGCAGCCTCGTACCGTATTGATTACCGATACGATCCAGGCATGGCTGAGTCAGGCCTACCTGTGCTTAATTAATAAAGTGTGCGTAACTTTGACTCCAGTTATAATTAATCCGATAATGATCTGACATGGACTACTGCAGCAGTGAGTAGGGGACAAGCATGAATGAGTCTGCGATGTTAATTACATTACGTAAACAGTAACGGAGATCTTTTTAGTAATTCATGTGGTGGATATATGTCAATGTATTAACAGCTTGCATATTTAGCGATGCTTTGGTACGTCTAGCTCTTTTTTCTATATATGCGTGCTTTATCACCATTATGAATTTTTAATATCTCATAGAACGTACACCATTCCCAAATTGACGGTTTTCTGGTACTGGAAAAGGCTATTTAAAGTAATCAATGGACAACATAGTGATACTAAATAACACAATATAGACAAAAAAAACCTATATTTTCTATATTCTTTGGTTCAAGGCATGATGAAATTCAAATGTATAATGAGAGGTCTAATCGATGGCCCTAGAAGGTAATGAAACTTCTACATCCCTCCCTACTACAATGGTTTGAAAAGTTTTCAAGAACATTTCTGAAAGGTTTCCATCAATATTTTCACGAAACTTACCATCGACTATTGTTAAGTTAACATTCCAAAATATCATCCGTGAATGCTGCAGAGACTATTATGAGTTCCTCCTCAAATGCCACATAATGATTTTGTCAATAGCTCTTTAGAAAGGTCCTAGACACCCTAGAATGTTTCTCTAGAAAATATTCCTCGACTACGTTTATAGACTGAGCACTACCCCATAAAGAGATCTCAGATGCGATGTTTCTCATCAGTTAGTGACACTTTTACAGCCTGGATGGGGCGCTGAAATGATGCTTGAAAGGCGGTTTTCATGATAACCTTTAAGATGGTCAGCAAAGCTCGAGAGAATGTGATATATGACACCAAAAAAGACTTTTTGCCAAAGCGACGACTCAGACAAAAACCCACATCAGAGCTAGTATACTCTATCCGATACACCGTGGGAATGTATCCCCCTAACTAAGAAAACATCTTATGAGGAGTCCTGACATTGAGCAGCTCATCACGTCTGGCAAGAGCAAAGTGTGGACATATTCAGAGAAGTTAGGCTACATTGCCTTCCTCAATAGGACCTTGACTACCGGCGGAAATAGAAGCGGGAAAACGTACATCACTCCACCAACCCCACCTGAACTCCACTGTTGGCGAACTCTGCCATCAGCAACGTACTCATGAGCAGCCGCGAGCAATTCTCCAAACATTCTCAGAGATCAGGTATCTCGTGAGTGTTGTCGATGCTGCCTCCCACGCAGTGCCCCTACTCGTCCTGTGTGCGCTGGTGCATTACAATATATGGGCGAGGTGTTGGAGACAGCCGGGGGGTTGATTTGTGCTGATAGGTCATGGCGTATATTTATGTCTAGCCGCTAGCACGTACACTACTGAATGTCTCCTCACTCAGAGGCCAGACGGAGAGGACCATGTCTGGCGTGTCAGGATCAGAAAATAATAAATCGAAGGGTAAAGGTCCTCTGTTTGTATCTATCTATCTATCTATCTATCTATCTATCTATCTATCCATGCATCCATCCATCCATCCATCCATCCATCCATGCATCCATCCGTCCTTTCGTCCGTCCGTCTGTCCGTCTGTCTCTCTGTCTGTCTATCTATATATCTAATTATCTAATTATCTATCTATCTATCTATCTAACTATCACCCTCCTCCCCTCCCTCTCTCTCTCTCTCTCTCTCTCTCTCTCATATATGTGTGTATATATAAAGTACACATGTATTTAAAGCACTATTTCTCATCATATAGCCGGATCGTATGTATTCACATAAGACCTTGCGATTATTCTTTATATATTAAAATTTCTTTCTGTGCCAAACATTATGGAATAATCCAACGAAACTGCATGAGTAAGCCACATCGACAACATTTACCGCTGTAAAACGCCTACAGCTCTGCATAGATATTCCAGGAACTTCTTTGTTTCCGCTATACCGCAGTCTACCCGATTGCCGTCAAGCCGTGGCAGTCTCAGAGGAACAACAACTATGTATCAAGCAGCCTCCTATGCAGCTTACTGAGATTTATCCTGCGATAATTGCACCGAGGCACCTGCTACCATAAAACATCATTGTTGCTGGTATCCATTTGAGACAAATGCCATAAAGCCTGTATGGTGAGGTATCAGTGAAGGGAGTATTGAGCACACTCTGCCATCATTCACTTAGCACGCGTCGATGACGACTTACATCATTGATGTATGTGTACCTGATGGGCTGGTGCTGCATGTAGTGAGGTCACATGTAGTAAAACAATCGATAACTTAGAATGCACTAAAACCAGGAGGTAAAAAGAGGACGGGTAAACTGTAGGGTATAGAAGGTATAACGCCAGATTCATTGATCTTGTTGAGGGCAGATCTGTTGAGTGCCAACATGGTCCTTTCGTGTATCAACAAATTCATAACTCAGAAACTAACCCAGGAAACTTTACACGAAGATCCGGCTTGTGGAAAAGAAAGACAAGGGTAAAAGCCCTGTTTATACAGTAACTTTGCAGGGAGACCACATCTGCACAAGAGACAAGGTGAGGTTTGGCGGCCAAACATACAACAAGAGGACAAAATGGCGTCAGTATTCTTCCACAGGTTCAAGAATATCATTGTCTAATCAATCAATGAATTCCGACAAAGAAGGAAAGTAAAGGGACCCCAAAATTCCTATTTGACCACCAATAACAGCCGTCTCTATCTGAGGCAGACCTAAATGTATTTCATTCTCATTCTGCAGCATTGGAGCTAAAAGAAAACGGATGATCTTCCCAATATTTGCGGTTGTAAATATAGGAAAACGTTTCTCAGATGTAAAGAAATTTCCTCAATAGAAACCAGGAACTTTAAGGCACTGATCTGACATTTCTACATTGTCAAACGGTAATTGGTCCCGATTGTCTTTGATGCCCAGAAGGTATGTGCCGAACTCGCCGCTGTTAAAACAATGTGACACGAATTAGCCATACTTTTTGGTCGTCCATCATGGATTCACCGTGAGGCCCTCTCCGAGCTGGCGATTGCACAAAAAAGCAGCTCAAGCAGTTGACTTGTTGGCCCACGGGGTGGAATAACAGCCATTGGCCTCACAACCGGTGGATCAGGGCCAGTGAAGGAGTAGAAAAACACAAACAAAACCCTGGATACCAAGACAGAAAACAGGCACAACTCCACGTTATTTCAGTGTGCACAGCACTGGTTCCCACTCATTAATTAACCATTTTTGCTGGATAAAATATCTGATTTTCCTCCTCAGTTTGTCTCGGTTGGATTGACCGGAGAGTTCTTGGATTACGCTTGTTACTGCCGTGTTCCTTGGGATTCTTGGGAAAAAGTTGACAAATCTCCTGAAGACATTTGCTTGATTAAGTATAGTGCTGTGACTTGTCATCAAGACTAATTTTCCTCTCCCCATTAACGACTGGCCGGTCATCGCGCTAAGACCCATTAGTCACGTAATTACTTTTGTTGGCCTACTTGAGTAATCAAATTTAAAGATTCTGATTCGTTTTGATTATTCTACCAGAACCCAACTCCATTCCGGTGAAAGTTAAGTGATGATACAATACGTACATCTTTTATCAAGAATTAATCTTTCATCTATAGATTTTTATATTTCCTGTCGCTTTGCTGGTAGGTTATCGAAGGATTTGCTTTATTTTCAATGCTTTTGACTGCATTTAGTATTTAAGTTCGTATAAAGAACACAGTGGTAAGTAAAGGTTCAATTGTTAAACGTATAAAGACAGCAAGAATGGAGGCAATTCAAAGATCACAAAAACAGAGGACACGTTTTCAATGGAACGTTTCAAGTAGAAAGATATAAATAGAATGCCAGAGATGTGGGGCATATGATAGGGTTATATGTGCCTCGATTCAGAAGTGACACTGCTCTCCCAAAAAAATGATAAGGTATATAGGTCAGCAAGGTAGTGTTATGCAGGTCGGTAGGTATTTAAAGTGGTAGATGGAAGGCGTGGTAGGTAGGCAGGCGGGTATGTCATGATAGTGGTAGACAGGTATGTCGAAAGGATAGTTGATAGGTAGGGTAAAAAGATTAACTGGTCAGCAAGGTAACAGGTACATAGGTCGGGAATAGTTGTGTGAGGATGTGAGGTAGGTCAGTGCACCAATTATCAACAACTTAATAGAATATTAGAGGCGAATTTATCTCCTTTGGGGGATTTTTATCAGTACTATACCTATATTATCTCACTTTGATTTTTATATCCAAGATTGCATAACACCAATTTCGATGATGACAATGACAGTATTAGAGTTGGACCTGGTTTGAACTTGTTTAAAGACAAGATGATTTCTACAGGTCCCTAATCCCACTCCGGCAGCAAATACAAATGTGAATTATTCTGAAATGCACGCGCCTTTGGAATTCAATACGCAGGCATTTATACAATGAAGTCGTCGTGGACACAACATGGTGATATGTACTAAGATCTACTCAATCGTTATAGCTGAACATACTAAGAATGTATATTTGGCACTTTATAATTTCTACCAGGAGCCATATGTTTTTATAGAGTAATAGTAGATACTGCCAGCTGATTAAAGATCATAGCTGCTTCCCACAGACTATTGACCACTCTTCATCAGGGATTACCACCCATTACCTCACTCCATTTAGTGATGTTCCCGGATTCCGCCAAGTCACACAGATATTTCCTCCCCTAGGGGGCCCCTGCTGAGGCGCACCAAGATCCATAGCAAGAGGACATGATTGCAATGCTTGAGAATAAAAGATTAAAGGATATGGAGAGCGCGATTTCTTGCTCAAAGAGCTATATAACTACCATTTGACCATGCCCGAATTCCTGTTACGCCTGGTGGTCACGCCATGACGGGCACCTATAGGCGCGGGAAAAAGAGGCCTAAAATAGGCGGTGAGCAAAAAGAATGAGGGATGGTGGCGCCCTCTTCGTGCGTGATGGTCATAATAGTTTTGTGCGCCGACCTTACAAGAACTGATCACAAGCCGCCAGTGGTCCCCGCGGCCACAATTGCCGATCGGTAGTCCTTCAGCTCAGCCACTCCACACCCTCCTGGTGGTTATAATCAAACCACCTTCACCCACATAGCACCAGCCTCATGGGATGGAATAGGGGGTTAATTGTAGTTAGTGAATGGCATGTCCCACTATATAGACCGCCATTATGTTGAGTCAAGGCAGAATGTCGGGCACATATAGCATGCAATAGAAGAAAAGACAGGACTAAGAAATTGAGGAATCATTATTCTATGAAATATTATTATTGCATGAAGTAATAAAGACACGACCTACTTAGTTATTCCTCCAAGCTTTATAGGAGGAATTTGGAACAACGTATTTGAAACAACTTGGGGCCCTTTTCCTGGTAAAATCCGTCAGATATATATATAATAGTATATATACCAGGTGCCTTGCATGCTTAACATTCACGGATTTGTATCTCAATCGAATTTATTTACTATTGATTATTTTCCCTTTCAAGTATTGTTATCGAAGAGGAATATAGCAGATATATGTGCCTGGTTTTGTGAAGATATATCACACACGTAGAACATGATGAGATGGCAATTTTGTCTGCTGCTGCCATGGTTATGGTGGCAATACTTTCCCTAAAGTTTGCAATTGAAAAGCATTGATGAATCCTTGATGAATGCTTTTACTGGATGTAATATGAATAATATCTAAGAGGAAACTGAAGACTAACTGGAGCAGCCCAAGGCAAATTGTATACTTTTTAAGACATTTCGTAATATGTGCTGAATTTTACCCTATCATTCAGTGAGACAGCTAATAAAGCCGAAAGTCACACTTTAATTCGGTTATTTTAGTGCTGCTGAGTATCCCTTTATCTTGCTCGTTATCGAATCATCTGCCCATCTTTTTCTTGTCGTTTGTATTATTTAGTAGCAGGTGATACATTATGGGTACCTTCATTTAACATGAACAGTAAAGAAAAGATCCCTTTTGTACATTTGTACTCAATCCCCATATAAGAAGCATGAGCTGCATGTAATCCTTATGGGTAATCTCTGTAGGATCGATATTTTCAGCAGTCATGACTAGTTAATAAACACTTCCATTGCATTTTTGCACCAACAAATCCAGTTTGATAGACTCGCATTCCCACTTTTAAGACATGTTTATACAAATGATCGTTTATCAGTCAGTTACCATTGGGCTAACTTGTGTGGAATCCCATCAAAGTAGCACGAAGGCCTTGTGAAATACATTCATGCAGATTAATTACTGAAAACAGTAATTCTTTTGCACTTTGGGTACCGGTGTTCCGTATATCATCTTCGTTAGCTAAGATCAGTAGGTGAACTCATGATAAAGGCTTTAATCGTTTTGCAAGGCTGGGATAAAATATTCCTGGATATTTGAATGAAATCTGTCAGTACTTAGTAATATTTTGATACATCTAAGAACATGCGTACATAACCGACATAGAGCATGGGCGAAGAGAAATACGACAACTGACTTAATAAAGATTTTTACACCAATATATAACTTTGATGAGGAAAGCGGGACAAATAAATATGGGAATAATTAATGTGACAAAATGGAAAGTGATACAGATACACTTGGAAATAAAGTGACAAAACATTAGGTACCCTACAAGAGAATACCGTTTAATCTAACGCATCCATATATAGGTTACTAGACATATTTTATTTTTCATTCCACGCTCCCAACATCTAGAATTCAATTAACAATACTCTTTTTGCAGAAATGTCGAGAACCACAACCGCTACCCGAAATACGGACAGTCTAATGGAACAACAAAGCCCACTCTTGGTGGGCCCTGCGAGACCATAGAACAACATTGATTGAGACAGGAGGAAAAGGGGATTTTTCAATAATTCTCGCACTGTTCTGCCTCATTAGGTACTGGTGGATCACTCCTTACCAGACTGTGGGCAAACAGCGGAGTCCTAGGTGTTTTCATAGTGCTGCACATTCCGTGTCTATTGCAAAATGGAGGCCAATAAATACATGCCAAAAGATTTAATTGGCTTAATCAACTGAAACGAAAAGGCGTGACAACGGTAGATTACATTAATTGCTGCTCACAGAACCAGCAGAAATGTGTTATAACAAAGGAATATTAGGCTGTCGCTATCCAGATACTACCGCAATGTGATCCCATATCAACGTTTCAGATTTTATAATCTCCAGGCTTCCAACAATAGCTTCAGTTGGTCATAAAATATGTTGATATTGTTAGTCACTCAGAATTGTTTGTATGGGATAACTCCTTTCAGGTGGTAGTGGATCATAGCTGTGATATGGTTCTTTAAATGTAGCAAGCAAGCCTTGGCTTTGGCACACTAAACAGTCACTAATCAATGACCTTGTCTATTGCTGTCAACTTTGACACCTCCAGCTAATGACAGTCTCGATTTTTCCTAGCAATCATCAAGAAAGGCCAATCACAGAACAAACCTTGCAATTAGAGTGTTTCGCGTGGTGCTGATTAGCACCAACACCTAGGCAATATTCAAAGCTAGGACACAAGGATAGAAACAGGATGTACTGATGGGCATTTGTTGATCATGTATGCATTTCAGATTTAGTAATTTATGCAGGATTCCTATGCCAGTATTGCATAGACATTCATAGCAAGATCAATATCACATCGGCCATCCTTGACATTAGTATTGCTGAAATGTTCACTGGCTGATTTAAAATACTGGCGAACCGTAAATGCCTGTCGAATCCTTCTGTCACATGATGTGTCATGTGATTTGAGTAATTTACCTTGGTAGCTGATGATATTTTGTTATACCAAATCAAAGGTCAATATGGCGTTTTTACTATGTTAAAATTTCTTTCAATTCAAACAATTATATTTTTATTTATTGAATTTTATATATAAGTATCAATGATGCCTCTATCTGAGTGGAAAGAACAAAATATAAAACATTGTTTTTCGTATCACTGTCGTATATGACCGACAGAAAATGTAGCTTCACAACTAGAGAAGATACCTGGCATTAGCGCGGCCTTTGAATCGCGACCATTGACTCAACCCTAATTGATATCCACAAACAAAGGATTGTCGCTGGGTCCACACAAAGCTGGTCTCCCGAGTGGATAAGCCACATTCTACCCGCTGATCGACGACCTGATTTGTTGTACCGGAAGTCAGAGGGACATGACGATCCATTTCCGGTTCCGGCGGTTCGTCGATTGACCATCAGAGGGCAGCAAACACTGAGTCGCTCTCCAAGCCGATACGTGGCGCGTGTGCTGAACGTTGGAACTGGACTATTACAGGGCTCTGGTTGAAAAGCAATGCTGGTATCTGTGTTTGGGGGGAGAAGGGCGAGTTCATCGCCTTCCCGCCTGCCAGACAATGAAAAAACAAGCGGACCAGAGCACACACCAAGGACACTCCTCTGGCGACAGTCGGAACACATAGAAACCCAATCGATCAACACGGCACTGGGCCTGCTACTGCCGCAGGAGAACCGAGCATATGCGATACCAATTTACAGCCCGTTATTTTCCGAACGAGAGAAGGACGTCCCAATAATTAAATCATATGATTAGCAAAATGTTGATAAGTAGAAATGGCTGAATCTGTTGTATAATGATGAGTTGGAAACTATATGGGTTTCATCTGCTGTAGGTTCTTGATGGAGTATATAGATGTGGAATTTATCTGATGCACATACATCCGCTCCAGCCCCATAAGGGAAACAATACTTTTACTGAGGAATTCTTCACGTATACATTATACAGATGGCGCCCCCCAGCACTGGTCCTGCTCTCGTCAAAGACTCTTGTGGAAATTTCATACCACCCACACACCCCACCTTAAAAAGGAAGAGAGGCATAGGGCTATTTCAATCGCGAATGTTACTGTATTTTTCATAAAGTATCATAACACATTATGAAATACCACAAGCTGTATTTCTCAATTCTATAATTCGTACATATGGCAAATTTTACATGTGTAATACATTTTCTTCAACTCGCATGGACTTCTAGCTTCGCCATATTGTAGTAAGAGGCATAGTGATAGTACTCCAATTACTTTACCCTTATGTGGCAGACGTGGCTTTAACTTTGCTAACATGTCAGAAGTGTATATGAATGTTATTCGAAACAAGGATAAAATATAAATAAGAAATAATTGTTTTTCCTATAATCATTTCGGTTCTTTGATAATATCATCTAAAGGTGAATGATATCATACTTTAATAGAAATAAGTTAATGAACATGAAGCCCTCCTCAAAAACGAGTCAATGGTTATCAGTGAAAACCAGCAGGCATGCGCCAACATGGCGGGGGCAGAGGGAGCAGTGCGACTCCACGTGGTGTCGCTGGGAACTATAGGGTAACGAGCTACTCAGAGTGTTTGGTGGCGAGTGGCGCAGGGGACGCCTTAGCCACGAGCAATTATCGGGCGAGCTGACATTTCTTAA
>OX465582.1:43883739-44084397 GCA_950022655.1 Alentia gelatinosa
GAAGATCGATACCGTTGTCAGGTGAATTTGCACAATTTGGAGGGTATTTTGAACCGGAAGTGTCCACACAGATTGGAGAATAGGCCAGTTGTCCGACATAGGAGTGGCCGAGTTTAGATTAAGGCCAGTTGTTTGACATTTGTGTACGTGTGGCAGTTGTTGCACCTTGTCAGTTGTCTCACCCTTGTCTCTGACGTTGTATCGGCAATTACTCACATTTTACCTGTCATGAATCAAAATAAACACTTGCTGAATACCGGGGGAGGGGGGGGGGAGGTGGACAACTGACCTAAATCTCAACTCCCCCAAGACAAGTGGCCTATGCGAAAACAGTGTGCCAGTTGTCTCATTGGTCAGTTGCATCACTTTGTTAACCCATTCAGGGCGAAAATACCTACAGGCATTATGTACATGGGGGATGAAAATGCCTACAGGCATTATGTACACAGGGGGCGAGAATGCCTACAGGCATTCGTGATATATTCAGGCATTTTTTAATAAATAAAGGAGAAATCTCAAGAGTTTGTTTAAAATCTGGAAAAAAAATCCAGATAAGGCAAGGAAGAAATTCTTTAGGTCACATGATAATTGAAAATTTACTAAATGCCTTGAGGCATTCTCGCCCCCAGAGACATACAAACCGTGGGCATTCTCGCCCCTGGAGCCACTGGTACCCACCAACTTGCTCGCCTGGAAAAGGTTAACCTTGAATCAGAAAATGGCAACTAATAACTTTTCGCCTGTCCTGAATAGAAATAACTACTTACTGACTGCTTTCTGCATGTTCTCTGCAAGACTTCAGATACTTGAAATACCTTATCTTTATAGTTTGTTTATAGGGTGGATTCGATGTGTTTGTTTTCGCACTTGCAGCAAACAGTGTGACAGTGCATAACCTGCGCCACAATCTTTAGGTCACAATCTCCTGTCGGCAGGACACCGACTCCTGTATCTTTTTTACCCGCCTGTACCCACACAGATGCGGCCATTTTGTTCCAAACTAATTTCATAAATGATTTCTTTTTTATAAGCGCTTTAAACTTCCGATTTTTTTCCTTAGTCCCGACTTTCATCCCTATGTTACATCTCTTTTCTTCTAAAGCTTGAAAGTCTTTAAATGAACATATTATCCATCAGAATTGATCCACATACATTTCGAACCCGGGCGTGTTCACACCATTGGCTGCACCCGCTCGTACACGGCCAGGTACTGCCTGACAACTCCCGAGGCGCTGCTCAGGCTCATATGTTGCCTTTCAGAAATCAAAATATAATCTTACGGTCCGTCTTCTGCATGTCCTAAACTATTCATTGCATTTTACCCGGAGTCCCTACCATCACCGTACATTTCATTGATCTGATTGTAAGGACCCTGTTCTGTTGCCTGTTGAGCACTGGGTCGACTTAAGTATTCAAGGTGATATATGATGCGAAACCCAGGTTGGCAACAGTCTCACACTGTACACGGCAACAGTCTCACACTGTACACGGCAACAGTCTCACACTGTACACGGCAACAGTCTCACACTGTAGCAGTCTGGCTAGCTGGCGGTTTGAAGTTTGGTGAAAAAGTTATTTTAATACATGAGTATTCACCCTCTGCTCTAGTTGATGCCAAATACAATGCTGTAATATTTTATCGCATTGTCACCTCCTGTAACAAGTAAGCAGATTGAAATGCCTTGTATTGTGGAGAGGATCAAACAGATGAAGGGACAATTGGAGACTGTTAATTGTTTAACCATCCATGTTTACATTATATAAAGCCGGGAAAAGAAACCTGGAAAATCAGGAGTTGGTCATGAGAAAGTCATGGGGAAAAATTATGAAATTTACCTTACTTGAACAATTACATTACAGATTACACATCAGAAAGTCGATTAGTAGAATTTGTCACCATTTTCCCATTTGGCAGCTACCCAGTTACGGATTGTTGTGACAGCAAGTTAGCGGACATTCCCGTTGTCAGGGGTCTTTGAAGGGTCTTTGCAAAGGTCACGTGACCGGATGTTACGGTGAAGAGTGACATAAATGGGTGTGACCCCCTGCTACATGGTTTTCATAGCTACAAACTGTCTGACGATAGTTTTTTCGACGAAACTATTTGCCCGTTAGTATAGTTGGGCGCACTTCTAGTGGAAATTGATCTTACTAATTGTATCCGTTTCTGTTTCAGCTCAAAAACAAAAACAACTACACAAAGGAATTCGAGAGGTCCAGAAGTTTGTCAGGAAAGGGGAAAGAGGGTGTGTATAAAATTCCCTTAAATCATAGTTATAAAGTTTGCATGCGGCTTAGTACAAATACATACATTGCAGCTTAACCGTTGTATACAACACCGTTCGGATGAACAGCAAATGTTACTTTCTCTGAGAAAAAAACCCCTACAATATTCCGAATTTAAACAATGTAATTGATCGTTTTTATGTATACGAGTAATTAGCCTCTGCAACTAATTGATAGAATGGCAGACTGTAAAACCGGCAAAAACAAATAGTTAAAATACCACAGCAGTAGTGGAATACTTACACTTCCCTTACCAATTGTGGGTGGGTGAGGTATGGCTTCTTAGAAATGGAAGGCAGTTGATAGGCTGTCCGATATTTTTTTAAACTGTAGATATATTTGGTAATTGAGAGCCCTTTTGTATTTGCAGAATGGTTGTGTTTGCCGGCAATACAAGCCCAGTAGACGTCATCAGCCATATGCCAATGGTTTGCGAAGAGAAGGAACTCCCCTATTGCTATGTCCCAGCGAAAGAGGTAAGCACATTAAATACATTTGCCAACACTCCCCTGTTAAGCAAATGTCCAACACTGGCACATTAGTTGAAATAATGAGAAAGTTATTATTAATCAATGGTTTAGGCAAGATAACAAAGGAAATAGTTTTTATCACAGGCGTATGAAAAGATTCCTATGTATTCTTCAAGAGAAGGTGGTGGTGGTTATTTAGTAGTGATTTATCCATAACAACAAACTGGTAGATGTATCTTTCGAAATATAATACACTAGATATTATATTGCATCATGTGAATATTGGTATTCCTTTCATCACAGGACCTAGGTCTGGCGAGCGGATCTAAACGGCCCACGTGTATGTTGATGATCAAGCCCCATGAAGACTACCAAGAATTGTATGACCAGTGCTATGAAGAGCTCCAGGGTTTGCCCCTACCCATCTAAATACCTACAAGTTGCGTTTCGAAATTGGTCCGTCTTAATATGAATTTAAACAAAGAAATATCGTCATCACTCAAACCCCATGAAGATACAAAGAATTTAGCAACAGTGCTATAAAGAGCACCAGGGCTTGCCCTTGACCATCTTAATACCAACAAGTTACGTCTCAACTTCATCTGTCTTCATATGAATTTAAACAAACAAATATCGTTATCACTCATCTTTGTCATTTACATCGCCCATCAGAGCACAGAATGGACATTCCTTCATATCTACTGAATTCCGACGTTACTGTTGGGAATTACCAGCTAACCCAAGTCTTCATATTTGCTTCATGTACGATTCTTTTTTTCTTGAACAGTTTGGTTTGGATAGTCTCCTTGGAAGATCTCCTGTCATTTCTCCCGAGAGCTGCGTTTGAATAGCGTTTTCTGTATTATTTTTTGTACACAAGTGTATGTGAGTAATGTGAATCTTGCTTCATAAATGAATAAAACTTGGGAAAAGAACCATTTACGGTGTTACTTTTTATTGTGATAACGAAATAAAAGTGTGATTGAAATTGAAAACTAAGTCATAATTTTCGACTTGAACGGAAAGATAATGACGAAATATCACAGATTCAGGCATGCAATTTTCCATAATTACATTTTATTTTATTTTATTACAGTGTACTTGGAAATTTAGAAGATAACCTGGAAAACTGAAATAAGAAACGGAAACTTTAATATGCCTCATGCGAATCATTGGTTCCAACACTAGATACTAGGATGGCTAATAGCGACTCTCCCTGCGCCCCCTAGCGAATGACATGGGGACCAGCGTTTATCCATTTATACACTGGCCGCCAGAGCTCCACTACGTTAGCTCTGGTTGGGTTGAATCCAGGACACCTTGACCCACTACCTGTAACGCTCCCAGCAGGCGTCTTATGTGACCTGAATTTTAATCGTGATTAATGTGGACGACTGGATTTGGCGTCCAACAATCTGAAAATCAGGGTTCGTACAGAGCCTGGAATTATGCTTCTGGATTTTACAAGCCTGGAATTCTCACAGAGAGCCTGAAAAAATCTTGAGGAGCCTGGAAAATGAGTTTTGCATTAAAACATTTTCTTTTAGTCTATGAAATTCTGGTCATCATTAGCTTTCCTTGAGTACGGTACCTGACTGCCTATGAAATTTCAGTAACTTGGATTAAATACTTCCAAAAATCAGTTATTAGACCATGTATAGCAAATTGCTAGAAATATAGAATTGATTTGATTATTTGTCTTCATATTTAAAAGTGACAAAATAATTTCGAAGATATCTATCCCAAATCACTAGGTAGTAAGGAAGACAAAGACAATTTTATCTAAATTTGACATGTGATGAATCAGACATGGTTTTAAGAACAGTGACCAGATGTGCCTGGAAAAAAATATTAAAGCCTGGAATTTTATCGGGCTGTCTATGTATGAACCCTGAGAAATACTGGACGTCACACAGAAAATACAGATGGCCAGAACTTGGTCATGAATCACCTAATGTTTCACTTGCATTTTTTCGAATTTAGACAGTGAAAAGTCAGGGCTTAGCCATCCATGCATGCTTAATGCAGACTTTGACATTTTTCCACAGAGAAAAGTTAGGGCTTAGCCATCATTGCATGCTAATGAGTCAGACTTTGACAGTTTTCCACAGTGAAAAGTCAGGGCTTAACCATCATTACACACTAAAATGTCAGACTTTGACATTTTTCCACAGTGAAAAGTCAGGGCTTAGCCATGATTGCATGCTAAAGAGTCAGACTTTGAAATTTGTCCACAGTGAAACGTCAGGGCTTAACCCTACCGCGCTGGGTACCCACGGCATGGGTACAGTCATGGGGGCTCGGTACTAGTGCCAGTGAATGCCACTATTATCTATTTCGCCTGAAATGACAAAGATGATATTATATCGACATTCTGTGAAAGTTCGGTGTTTAGTGAGCCATTATTTCCAATTTTATTTAAGAAAACAAATATTTTGTAATTGATGCCTTAAGGTATCACCCAGCCAGCCCTGGTTGATGCCTTAAGGCATCACCCGGCATGAAAGGGTTAACCATCATTACACACTAAAAGGTCAGACTTTGACATCTTTCCACAGTGAAAAGTCAGGGCTTAGCCATCCATGCATGCCTAAGTCAGACTTTGACATTTTTCCACAGTGAAAAGTCAGGGCTTAGCCATCATTGCATGCTAATGAGTCAGACTTTGACATTTTTCCACAGTGAAAAGTCAGGGCTTAACCCTATCGCGCTGGGTACCCACGGCATGGGTACAGTCATGGGGCAGGGTACTAGTGCCAGTGAATGCCGCTATTATCTATTTCACCTGAAATGACAAAGATGATACTATATAGACATTCTGTGAAAGTTCCGTGTTTAGTGAGCCATTATTTCCAATTTTATTTAAGAAAACAAATATTTTGTAATTGATGCCTTAAATCATCACCCGGCATGAAAGGGTTAACCATCATTACACACTAAAAGGTCAGACTTTGACATTTTTCCAGGGTGGAAAGTCAGGGCTTAGCCATCATTGTATGCTAAAAAGTCAGACTTTGACATCTTTCCACAGTGAAAAGTCAGGGCTTAGCCATCCATGCATGCTTTAGTCAGACTTTGACATTTTTCCAGGGTGAAAAGTCAGGGCTTAGCCATCATTGCATGCTAATGAGTCAGACTTTGACATTTGTCCACAGTGAAAAGTCAGGGCTTAGCCATCATTGCATGCTAATGAGTCAGACATTGACATTTTTCCAGGGTGAAAAGTCAGGGCTTAGCTATTATTGCATGCTAAAGAGTCAGACTTTGACATTTTTTCACAGTGAAAAGTAAGGGCTTAACCATCATTACACACTAAAAGGTCAGACTTTGACATTTTTCCAGGGTGGAAAGTCAGGGCTTAGTCATCGTTGCATACTAAAATGTCAGACAGATTTCACACTTGATTGAGTTAAATTTGAAGGTGCTGACTTTTTTTTGAGCTGGCAAAAAAGTGTGTGTGTGTGACGCCACTGCTAGTTGAAAAATATTACAGGGCTTTGTAAGAAGTTCAACAGGGTTCAGTCAACCTCCATACTGTTATGTAGTGTGTGGTGTCTTTACGTTCACGCCCATAACGTCATGATGGTAGGCAATCATAACCACGGTATTGTAATTGAGTAGACGAAGAGAAAAATAAACCTCAATTAAGCAGGTTTTCCTTCAAACGGGCGCTCTTCAGATGGGTTTTTACCTTCTAGGCGACGTTTCGTGCCGGGGCCTACCCACTAGCTCTCCCATCTACCTGCCTACCCATCTACCTGCCGACCCATCTTTAGGTAGGTAGATTTATCATTTTCAATACATTCTATCACATACTGTACTGTTAAATTATATCTGCGCTGTAATAACATGCCATGACGATCATGAATGATTCCCATTGCAACAACGAGTGATGATTTTCAGTTGTCGCTCAAAAAACGGGTCTTGCGTTCACATCCACCGTTCACACTCTAGATGTAAAAGCACTGCATCATATAGGCGTGAGGCTAGAATGACTAGTGTTTGACCGATCAACAATATTTAACTAAACAAGACAGCAAAGTTCCCATTCCAGAATGAGGTGAACCTCGCATAGATCACTAAAATCTTTTTTTTTTTGATGAATTACATTTTAAAAGAAATTAGATTGAATTCAACTGGAATACACACAACCCTAGACAGAGAAAGGTTGATATTGTTATAACATAAGTTATTACATCTTTGACTAAGCTACTGTAATACACCATTAATTTAATGGGAGATATTACATGAGACAAAACTCACAATTTCCTAGATAACTGAAAAGCTATTGATACTTCACCATACTTTACTGTAGTAATTGTCATTTTAGACCAACCAATCACATGCAGTGTTTCACTTTTGATCAAGCATAAATACCGTCTACTCTAGTGGTACTCCATATCTTCCTCCTCCTCCAAGTATATGATGAAACACATTTATGAGTTTAACCTGCCCATGAAATGGGCACTGTACAAAAGTTGGCAGGTGGTGCATTTGGAGATTTATCTTTGTGCATAATCATCGACCCCATAACAGACCATTTCCACCTGATGATTGCTCAGCATTTACTTCATTGGTTGGGGGAGCACAATTTCTATCTCATAGAAAAACCTAAAGATAATCACTTCCTAAGCTACAGCTGAGTATGTATTTGCAATAGACAAACTGGTGGGGTTCCTATATGTGTGAATAGGGTCATGCAAGAAATCATGATCACTGAGGGGAAGGCCTTTTTCATGGGAGGTGACCACTGAAGAATCAAGAGTGTGAACCTGCAATCTGCCACTGATTAAATGTATCCAGATACATCTAATTGGCGAGCTAAAATATCATCAGCTGGTGCCACATTGCTAAATGTTACAGTGAGAAATTTTTCAATTTTCTTTTTTATCAGATCAAAAGGTAACATTCATTTCCAGTGGGTGTTTCTCCATGTAGCCAGTTGTTAGATAACCTATATATAATACAATTAAACATAATATGTTGAATCCTATCATAGAGTTTTGAAGCATTTGACATAATCCATATTAAGGGAGTATATGCTTTAATATTTACATGTTTAATAAGTAACACTGAACATAATACAGACATGTAACCAGGACAGGACCTTACATGTATAGGACAGTAATTGAAGTGTGATTTTTACCCTTCTGAGGATTTCTTAGGAGATAACACAGAAGACCAGATGTACATTATCACCCTCATCATATGACAGAATGAAAAAATCATCCCTTGAACATCACATTGAATATCATAGTTTAGATCTGGATACTTTTTGGTAACATTTTTTGTTTCCACTATGGATTTCATGGGCTAACTGGTTCCAAAATAACATAAACTTATATACAGGTGATGTCTTAAATTATTCAGTACAGATTTTCTTTACTTTAAGAGTGATTTTGCTTCCCTGTCTGGCTCTGGTATCAATATCAATTACATTATTAGGACCCTTACTCCATTGGTGAATTAAGTTTGATGGATGTTGTCCTCTGTTTACCTATAATTACCAGCAAAGCTGCACTGCCACTTAAATACGAATTTATTAACATGAAAAGTCATTTCAGTGATAAAAGACATTACAGTAAGTATACGATTAAGAATGATTGTAAATACATAAAATTCTATACAGAGTAATGTCAGATAGGATTATACCTTATTTGTAAAAGGTGACATGTGGACATGAGTAAATGTCGAATAATACAATACATCATTGGTAAAAGATCATACATGGTAAAAGAGATCGGCGTGCGATGAATTTTTAAGATAGAATGTTTTTGTTGTTGGCCAAAGAAGTGGCGATGGCGTGTGCCGTTGTGGTAGTCACTGCCTTAGGGACATAGGCACGTAGTCCTGAAATCGATGACCACGCACCGTGTTGCATGATCTCGATCTCAGGCACGCCGGCATGTGCGGCGTGTTGAGCCCCGGATCTCCTAAGGCTATGTAGAGTGAAGGCTCTCCATCCAATGAAGCCAGCCTCCTTGAGGGCGACGCGGAGTGTGGGGAGCACAGTGTCGATGCAAAGGGGGCGTCCCGATGGATGGATGAAGGCGGGAGCGGATGGTGGGGCGGGAGTGCTCGCCGCATACTCTCGCCAGGCGCGGACGGGGCACGCATCGGCGCCCACCGCGGGCACCGGTATAGAGAAAGCTCCGTCTTGACCCCCTGTCGTCTTCGTGGACTGCACCGAGATCCGGAGGCCCTCCTCGGTCAGACGGATATCACCTCGCGTCAGGGTATGAGGTGACGCCCCGGCCAGGCCCGTCATTAGCAGATTTGAGTGGCGCAGCAGTGTGGCGTATGCCAGCAAAAACAACGCGCGCGCTGGGAGGGCCTGCGGCCCAACCGACCGCAGCGCCGAGGCCACGAGACGGACGATGTGAGGCGGCACCGGGGGTGCCGCGGCGGGTTGATGTGTGGACAGCTTCTGGATTCCCTTAAGGGCCCGAGCTGCCAGTGGGGAAGAGAAAGCCGACTCGTCTCCCCCTAGAGTCTTAATGAACGCCCTAGCCCCAGACACATAGTTTCGCAGTGAGGCCGGACTTTGTAAACTATTAGCCAAGATTTGTATGTAGAGGGCCGCTTGTGTTGGGGAGGGGTGCTTCAGGTCGAACTGGTGAAATACCATGAACTTGGCGTATGCCTCTGATTGTCTCTGGAGATTATTGATGGTTCCGGCTGCCATGGCGGCCTTCCAGGTGGTCTCAAGCTGTCTTGCCAGGATTGGGTTGATCCTCTCTGAAATCGTAGAGAAAGAAGAGTAAGGCAATGCTTACGTAGGTGACAACACATAAGATAACGGAGATGGTATGGTTGGTTTAAGTTGTAGTTTATGGACCAGATCTAGTGCTATTTTAGCCTTATGATTTTCAGAGTGGGCCCTGGAGAATGCGTCTGCCAAGATTAATTGCTCTCCGGGGCGATGAACAACCTGTACTATCAGATCATTAACTGCCTCAAACAACGCCACCTCCCTGGCACACGCAGCGAGGACTAGGTCCTTCGACCTGCCCGAGTTTAGAACGTGAACCGCGGCCATATTGTCCGTTATTATTCGTATTATGTGTCCTCGCTTCATCTGCGGGAGGATCGACTTCGCGGCCAGGAGGCAGTTTATAGCCTCTATTTGACTGATGTGGTAACTGTCCTTGTATGTGTTCGGGAGTTCAATGCTGTAAAACAGTCCCGATTTACGACAGAACGCTCCCAGGCCCTTAGGGCAGGCATCACAATCGAGCTCGATGACTGGCCTGTCTGCTATCATCAACTTCTTGCCATTGCTCTGCATCGCGAAGTTGGCGAACCAACGGAGATCGCGACGTGCTTCATCATCGAGGCGTATAGTGTCCACGTGGTGAGCTCTTCTGAGCAAGTCGAGGAGGCGAGACATATAGCGGCGTGCCGGGGGGATACATTGAGAGATGTGATTTAGCCGCCCGCACATCACCTGAATTTGGTGCTTATTCACGAACGCCTTCTTTTCCCAAGCTTTGCACTCGTCCACTATACCCTGTAGCTTTTGTGCAGGGATAGTAATTGTCATACTGATAGTGTCTATTGTGAACCCGAGCCAGTCCAGCTGGGTGGTCGGAAACACTGATTTCTCTGTGGCTAGTTCGGCGCCTAGTTCGTCACAAGTAGCCTCAAAACCTGCGAACGCTTTCGCGGCACAATCGAAGTTGGCGTCGACCGCGATGAAATCATCTACGTACGCCAGGACTGTGGTTTCAAAGCGGCGCGACATGAGCCAGCACAGTGAGTTCGAAACCCTCTGCTGCGCTCCTCCCGAAAACCTGCACCCGAATGACGGGCATAGGTCGATATATGTCTTCCCGTCATGTTGCAGTCCGAGGAGGGGATAATCCAGGGGATCTATCCGGAGTTGACGATAGGCCCTCCGGAGATCCGCCTTCCATAACAGGGCTCCCCGTCCTGCCCTTATGACGAGTGTCGCCAGGTCGGCTATGGTCGGGAGGGTATAGGCCCTTTCCACACCTTGTACATAGTTCTTGCCTATGCCGTCATTGACGCTTTCCCCAATGGGAAAGCTCAAGTCCATTATAACTCGTCTCTGGTCACCCTCCCCTGGCTTGGGTCTTGTGAGCAGGGGGCTGATTTGGGTCCACGGCTTAAAAGGCTTTTCGTCGAAAGGCCCTATCATGGCGCCTAGGCCCACTTCCTTCTTGATGAAGCTGGCCACCGCCCCTGGGTAAGCCCTTGCCGAGGCATGATTTGTCGGTGTCGATGTGGGTATTTCCAGTGCGGAATATGACGAAGGCCACCCAAACTTTAGGAACTCGCATATTTCTCGATCATGGTTTATTTTACAATTGTTTCATTTGAGATGCTTTTGCCCACCATATTCCTACCATCATGCATAAACAATTATTTAAAATTATATTAAAATCATTTTGTTTCTTCCGGATGAGGGCATAATGGATAATATTAGCCAAAATCATCAGGTGAAAATGTGGCCATAGGCATCTTGAATCCCTTGAAGTAACCTATCCTCATTGATCAGGGAACACCTCCTAGTTTAACAGCACTCTATCCTTGATCTGGACATTCTCCTATTTGGCTGCCTTTTTCCTTGTGTTTAACTTTTTCAGTGGCTTTGCGTATGCAGCCATAACAGGATATCAATCCATAACTGCTTATTATCATACTTTTTGCAACACCTTTCCAGCATGGGCAAAGATGCCTCTAAAGTCTTGGAAAGTTGCCTCTAAAGTCTCAGAATTAGGTGATGCATATTCTGTCACACAACTCTGGACACCCCACCCCCCTGTGACTTTTGGGCTGTGTCACACGTTTCAATATACCCCCCACCCCCACCCCCCTAAGTGTGACATAATTTATAAACGGCCCCTTACCTGAATTCCCCTCATCCCTTCAATTATGGTTGTCTCAGGAGAGTTCTAAAGAAAAAGTTCTCAGACCACATGTATTCACTATCAGGCTTGGGCCTAGCTATCAGTGGTTGGCTATATTAAAAAATCCATGGCATCCATCTTTTTTTAGCGTCTAACTAATTTTCCAATGGCAAATGTCCTTAGGGGAAAACAATTTTTGATGAATTACTCCTATTACATTTCTCAAAATTTCAATACCATTTTTATATATCTTAAAACAAATTCTGTCTTCCATTTTAGAAGTTCTTTATCGCCAAACAAATTAGATATATTGAGTTAATTCACATAGTTTTGCTGTAGAGAACTATATAATTGGATCAATATCAACCATATTTCCAGAGATATATAATCAAACACCTGTGAATGAAAATATTCTTTCTAATGTTGTGGCTGCATTAACGATCACGCTATTGAAGAAAAACAGCCATGCTGTATGTTTCACATGCGAAATTTCTTTGTTACGGTGAATACATATAGCGTGATGGAAAATACAGAAACAATAGGTTCACTTTTAAAGACAGTTCTGAAGATACAATCATATTTTGAAACAAATAAATGCTTGTCTCTGTGTGATAACACAATGAAGCACCTGAGGAGGCTGCAAAGTGGTACAAATTTGTATTTTTTTTCTTCTCAATTTAGACTGAAAAGTTAGACATTTGTATATCACCATGGTATACAAACCATAAGCTAAGAGGAAAATACATTGAAACCTATTTGTGTCTGAAAAGATACTCTACACATTCACCTTCCTCATACATGATAAAAGGAAAGAGTTTGCAGCATTTGACATAGTTTGAACATCGACAGACAACACATTACAGTGAATACTTGAAATGTGACAGTGAATACACACCACACACAGCCAGAAAACTTGAAGTTACTGGAGAGATAACTTTAAAACAAATAAAAGCCTGTCTCTGTGTGATAACACAATGAAGCACAACTAGAGACCACATGATTCTAAAGAAAGGCAACACTGATTCAAACTTTGTACAACAGACAATGTGTAGCTGATATTTATTATTATTGTAATGGTTGGGTGACAGGTCCAGTCGAAGCTCCTCCCGAGCACCACTACAGTTTTTGGTCCAAGATGCCATCTCGGTGCTGGTCCCACCCGCTAACCCGCAGCTGTGTTTTACTACAACCACCCAGCACCGTGGTTCTGCCCTCGAGGATCACAGGGGGGTCAAACACCTTCACAGAGCGGAGAAACACAACAAAACCGCTCTGGTCGGTGGACACAACCCTGATCGCATCTCTCGGGACCCCAGAACTCTATCCGGAGAAGGGACACACGGGTCCGAACCTCTCCTCCTAGAGAACCGGGATACTCTGACTCCACCATCTAGGGGACCAGAACTGATCAACAGCTAGTCCGGAGAGCTAGCTCCCGTCGGTGGAGCACAGAGACAGAGCCCTGCAGAGAGACCGCACATAGTCTCTCCACACCCCAGTGTGTCTCAGTAAGCCACAGCAGGCTGCTTATACCTCACTGAGCATGTGCAAGAATCCCACTGATTCTCCGAAGGGGTATTCTTAGTCAGCCTGGTCACCAGCAAACCAGTGGTTCCTGCTAGTTCCCTGTCCAACTCCTCAGGATCAATCCTCACTGCTGGTTCTCAACCTGACAGCTGAGAAACCAGTCTGGACTGGTCCCAACACGGTGTCTATAATAGCCAGCGGCGGATAGCCACTTCAAAACCGCGGGAAAATAAGTCTCGTTGACCTGCCCAATGGCTCCCTCAGTGGTCTCGGCCGCGGCTATACTTAGAAAGGCGTAGTAGACGTACCAAAGTCATAGTCGACTTGCACGGGTCCCTACATTATCATAGCTTTGTAGAACACCAATACACAACTGGAACAGCTTATTTTTACTGTAATCCATAGGTATGAATATCCACCTAATGAATGGCACTTGGTTCGACTGTATTTGATAATCATTTCCATCACTACCATCATAAAAGTGGCATTACGGTGAATACAATAAGCATGGATTCACAGTAATGCCAAGTGGATAATTAACAGAATATTAACCTGATGTGAGGTCTTTGCACTTGCATTGACTGGTACAGACCTGTGGCTCACACAGGCATTCTCAAACACAAGCATTGTGTTACTTAACACAAAAAAAAAGTCAAATAAGAAGGGCCACTCATCAAAGATTAAACATATTTAATCTTTGATGGGTGGCCCTTCTGATTTGCCACATGAAAAAAGGCTGACACAGGATGACACAAGGTGGGACTTGTATTATATTTTCTTTGCTTTACTCTTACCTAGTTAGATTTTTAAATGTTTGACTTTTGTTGTGCTAAGCACAGAAAAATAGGTCTTCTAGGCCACATGAAAGTCACTGTCACAAGGTCAGAGATATTCAGAATTTGTGCCACAAACCACTTCTCTGTATAAACAATAGCTACAAAATCATCAGGTGTCAATCCCTCTATACAAGAACAGCCATATATTTAAAAATCCTCAGTGTCAATGCGAGGCTGCGGATGTTCAAATAGCTGATCATCTGCTTCAACCTCCTCAGGCTCAGTTCGAGGCTGAGGACGTTCAAACAGCTCGTATACTCTTTCCATCCCTCACAGTGCAATGTGAACTGCCATTTTGAAAAACAGCAGTCTTTCAAACATGAAGTTGCACACAGGGAGAGCAGTGTTAAAAGAGCTGCATGCATTGACAAAGTGCCCTTCACTTTCCTAGTTGGGACAAGAGATTCTTTTATTTGACTTGCACAAATGATGACCCAACAAGGTCACATACAATCCTTCTTACCAGGAAAGGTCATTGAGAAGAAACTTTAAGACATGGGCCTTCTTTTCGGCCGACAAAGTTTTTCGTTGGTAACCACCGGTCAACATCAAGCTGACGGCTTATCTCACTTGTCAAAGGACTGCTTAGAACAGGGTCACTTGCCAACAATCCCTTTCAGACAGTTTTACTGATACTTGTTTTCACTGCTGAGACAAAGAGATTTTGAGCAGATATAGACTTCATAGATTTTTGGAACTTTTCTTGGGCCAGTCTGACCTGATTATTGCTTCAGCTCCCACAAACAAATCATTTAGATCTGACTCAATTGTTGCATCAGCCTCCACACAAAAATCACCATCTACAACCCTAGACTTTGTTACAGGCTTAGTTCTATGAAGCTTCTTTTTCATTTGCCACAACTCTCAGCATAGACAGCTGTTCTCTGCCCTCTCTTTATTAAGTTGCCTAAATGTATGGCTGACTTGGCAGTTCCCTCATCTATGACTATTTCATGGGTTTCCTAAGATACATGCAAAGAATATTCATAAAAACTGATGGATATACTTTTGACACATGTAACGATTGTGAATGAATGAAAGGCCAGCTTCAATTGGTTCAAAAAGATCTGAAAATGTTGTTACATAAATATGAAAATCACAGATGATTCAATAACAATAAATCAACTGGTCCAGCCAGTCTGCTGCAAGGAACTTTGAATGACTTGCAAAGCCTCCTCCTCACCGGTCATCTTCTTGTGCTTCGCCCATGAACTTTAAACATAAAAACAAAGAACAACTTGCAAATACAGAACCTCATAAAATTTAAACATAGAAACAGGGATGTCAGTTGTGGTTATGAAAAAATAGAGAGGAAATATATTTCATGTGGAATTTTATGGTTGAAGGAGACTGAGAAAACATTGAAAACACAATGTTATAAATGCATAAACTCAGACTCATAAAACTATTAGCACTTGCTGTGTCACAACCTGTGGCTGGCTTTCCTCCCCTGTGGATGTGGAGTCCAGGGAGGGGAGGGGCTCTTGGGAAAAGGAGAGGCTGTCATCTTCCAGGGAGTTTGGTGTGGGGGGGGGGGGGGGGTGTTCCTCTGCCTCTTGCCCTGGTAGTAAACCTCTGGTCCCCAGCATATCAAGCATGCGATTAGTTCTCATTGTCAAATAATGTTTTTAATGTAGTTTATGAAAGACTGATAAGAATTGTGTTTGAAAATTAAAATCTTTGCTTTGTAATACCCAGGGATGAAATTGAGATTCAGGAAAATATCTGAAATTAAAACGCCTATTTAATATTAAAGTATCATTTATAACATTACCATTTTGGAATAGAATGACTCATTGAAATCAATATTCTAACACTGAAATCAATATTTTAACTGACCAGTATCTGCATTAACTAGCTTTAATGCGACAACCACAAAACTCACTAACCATTCATGCTAGCCGACGATCGAGCAGCAAAAGCACATGTAATGCCCTGTCTCCACTGTGCAATCCAAGGTACATAGGTACGCCCAGTCTCAGACTGGGCGTACCTTTAGGATTGCAACGTGGCAAAACGCACAGTTGAGCCAATTTCCCTCCAGTCTGAGACTGGGCGTACAGGTACACCCAGTCTCATACTGGGCGTACCGCATGTACCCCGGATCGCAAGCATTTTTAAATATCAAACATGTTTGATATTTGGTACTCCCAGTCTGAGACTAGGCTTATCCTATGTACCTAGAATCGCAAGCCCTCCAGTCGCAAGCAGGGCTGTCTCCACACAGAATCGATGATACCTTACGATCCGAGGTACATGCGGTACGCCAAGCCGGTACCTCAAGTCTGAGACTGGAGGTACCGGATCGCAAGACCCCCCAGTCGCACAGTGGAGAAAGGCCATAAGCAAATGTATATTTCCAAATTGCTACGTTTATCTGTATAACAACCCGTCATGTAAGCCTGCTAGTTCAGGCACGGAATTAAGCAAAACCTTTGCACGAATTTTCTTTTTTTTCAGAAATGGACATTCATTTTTGGACAGTTTTCACCATAAATTTATGACCCTCTACTGCCTAAATAATGGTTCCAGACCCCAAGATATACTTATGCACAGCTTACCTGCCGACGTTAGAAACCTAGACGAGAAGTCAATGTTAATAAATAGAAGGAAGAATGAAATGAAAGTGGTGAGGGAGGAATACTAGTAGATCTTGTTGAATTTGTAAATACTTCATGTGGTTTCCACTTGAACTTGCCATGTTGATACGAGAGTACCAGTTGATAAAAATGTTTTATAATACTTTTATAAGACTAAAATAGGGAATTTGCTTCCCGCCATATAGGTCGTCAGGTGACCCAAGTGGTGTTGTATAATTATCACTAGCAATTCCATTGATGTACTTCATACCTGTATATATACATGTGAAGTTCTAATGATGATTTAATGTATGATTGCTAAGTTGCCACCATGTACGTCCATAATCTGGACAAGGGTGAATTTTTGAAAACGCGACCGGAGACGGTGGAGGATCAAAGCACAAGTTTCAAACCGAAAACTCCAGTATAAATAAAAAGCTTAAAAAAAGAAAAAAGGTCTTGCTTAGGCCCACCTTATTATAAAAAATAATTCTGAATTTACCTGTTTTTAAAAGTTTTATATACAAAATAATTTTTTTTTTCTAATTGTTCAATTTTCGTGCAGTTGACCCATTTGTTATCCAATTGGCTGAGGAACCACCAATATTTCGCTGGTATGGAATTCTAGCAAAGACACGTGTAGTATCCGAGCTATAAGTACACAGAGCTTGCATTCACTTCGTCGAGGTCTAGAGACCTATATAATCCTCTCTGAGATTTTATCAGATTCCTTGCAGTATGAAGTAGAGTGGTGCGACTAAGTAAACGTCCTCCTGTGTGCAGAATTCACCTCCTGGCCTTGAAATTAGTTCCAGACGTTGAGACAAGAAGGGTGCACGGGAGGCGTGATTTTGGTGTTCTTTGCATGTCCATTTAATCTTGTACGACTTTATTGCTACAGTCAGTGCTAGTTTTCGCTGGTTGCCAAACTCATTGAACAGAACGTCATGACAGACAGTTGGATAAAAAGGGAAAAAAGAAAAGTAGTAAAGACAATACTATCATAAGTTGTTTAAGGGCATACCGGACGATTTAGCTCGAAAGTTAAAATCGGGTTAGTTTCCCTGAATTTTATAATGATATCAAAGTATTGACGAGCCGATATATATCGAACTTAAAAATGTGGGGTCACCGCCTGGTTTTGATCCAGAGACTGATGTAATGACAGTATTATAATATAGGAATCAGGCATCTTTAAAGTTTAATTTGACATAGTAAAACCCATGTTATTTTCTTTAAACCTTCACAGAATATTGTAAATATACTACAGATTTAGGTTATTCAAACTACAGATCACCGTCCTTGTTTTGGGGATAATTGAAGAAAACCATATTTTTCAGTGCGAAATATTTTGGACTGATAATTATCAATATAAAAAAATCACCAAGTAGCGCAATTGTGAATTGTAAGATAAATCTTTACATCAAGAGGACTACATACATTTGTAAATGGTTTGGGGTATTTTCTGTCCTTTGTTTTCGTTTGTTTCATAATCTCTGTAGTCAGCAATTTTAAGTACAAGTCGCGACAATCGCCATGTGGATAGATATTACTTATAATTGTGATAGAGGTTCGGGAAGTTTGAAAGGAACGCCAGACAAAAATATTGCTGGGCAGGCTCAAGCGGAAGGCTTTCTATAACCTGAGGTGTCGTTTAACTCAAGTCTTCCACTGACGTCAAGATCTTGCGGGAGGAAGGAACCTATCAAGTACACATTAGCAGTGTTTATTTCGGTGTGATCTCTATCCGCGGAATTGGGAAATGGTCAGACTGGGACTCTCAGCTGACAAAGACGTCATTTAACAGAAATGGACTAGTCACGTGATCGCAGTGACGTAGGGTTTCGCGCCATAATGTCGGTGAATCGTCGAATCCTCTCTAACTTCTTACCGAAAACAAAGAACTATACGACCGACAACGGACTTGTTGGACCAGCTGTTAATACTGCTGTGGACTCCACCAAAGGCAACAACCTTTCATAGACATTTTCACAGACTCCCAGATATTGATATTAATTTAGCAACTCAGATTCTAACGCTTAAAGATGATATAAGGCAATTGACCCCAAAACAACCTAAATATCCTACAGCACCCAAGATCATTATCACAAATATCTCTTGTACTTCTGGCATAAGAGGAAGAGATGTGAATTGTTGCTAAACACTGATGCCCAGCGAGCCAGTCAGCCAGCTGGGTATACCCCCCCCCCCCCCTCCCTGACAGGGGTGCGGCGTGGGGACCGCGACCAGTGTCTTGTGACAGGTGCACTGACTGCACTACATACAGGTCTGCTCTCTCACTGTGTGAGGGGTGAGCCACACACACACACACACACACATATATATATATATATATATATATATATATATATATATATATATATATATATATATATATATATATATATATATAGTTTTGTAACATTCTCCAGGAGTAAGTGTTTCATATCAGCTTTAAGAAGTACTCAGAAATTCAAGTCCCTACAAGATCCTACACTAAACATGAATGAAAATCAATATAATTGTTTTATATCACTTAACTTGATTGTTACATAATCCTGTTTTGATCATCCTGTATATGAAATGGTCATTTTTTGATACTTTGCAAGACATGCGTTTTCTTAAACAAAATGTATCTGGATGATACCTAAACATGGCATAGGCCTACTGAACCCTCTGACTTCTGTGTGTTATTCTCAATGAATTGCACTATAGATAAATTGCTCCATGGATAGCTTGAAATGGAGGATGGGAAATTTGTGACAGACAAGGTCTGAGTCGCTCAGGGTATATGTGTAGCAACACCACATACACCAGGCCGGGGTATTTCAGTGTGTCGGATGCCGCCTGGCTTAGGGGACACGAGCGATCCACTCACACAGCCTGCAGGCAGGCCTGTCATCTCCTCCAGATCAAAGTGAGCTGCTCAGTGTAGCGGGCTACGCCGGCAGTGTCAATGTTTCTCCAGACTCAGAACGAATTCTCGCCGTAGTGAGCAGCTCCGAGCAGCTGAGCCTGCGACACAATACAAGGCCGTCCCCAGAAAAGTTCTTGTAGTTTATTAAGTGGGGGTTGAGGTGTGCTATCTCTGGCGCCATCTGGCATTTGGTGAGGGAACTATAGGAAGTTATTATTTTCTATTATCGTGCAGTTTGTACGTCAGTTTAATATAAGTATATCCGATTATTTTGATATGAAATCATACCATATGGTAAATGACAAGTACAAGAAAATGAAGTGAACTCGTCAAAATCCCTATATATTGCAAATATACATCATGTAAGTATTCGAGGATCATGTGTTGACTGATCTTCTTCAATAGCAGTCATCTCATGAGGTTTAAATATACATCGTAGTGTCTCTGGTCTTACTGTTAGGTGAAGAGAATGATTATGATGGGAATGCTAATCAACGAGGCTAAATCAATCTAGAGGTTAAATCAATCGCAATGGTTACCTGCTATAGATCTACCAAATCGCTATTTTCTTCCACAAGAACTATAGACTCTCTAATATTACCCGCTAGGCTGCACGGCACCATTTGTCAGTTTAATATTGTAGTCGATATCACGAAAGCATTTATCTCTTTCTCTATGTACATTTTAAGGACTTTATTTAACCTGAATACATCGATACAAAGACCGTTGTTAGTGTACCTCTCAGCGTTACAATGGTACAGTAACCTCACCAGTTTTTTGTGGGTGCAAATCGTCTGCAGTTCCCATCTAGTCTTTCTTCCCTGTCTTCTGCCCTTGCCTAACTCCATTGTGTGCCTACACCAACCACCCTGAGTGTGTTTCATGTGATTTATTTCATGTCCATATGTTGTGTTGTTGTTTGCTTATCGCCACTTTATAAATAGGCGCGTATTGATGGTGTCGATATATGACACGATTTATCTTTTTAACTATTAAACCACGTAATATCATTTGATCTTAAATATATTGCACCGTAGGGGGGGTGTAATTAGTGACCCTTTAGTAGTGTTAAGTCCTGCTTAGTAGTGTAATTTAGGGGATAGAACTACTTGCTTAACTCTTTAAGGACGGCCGCCTATGGCAGAACTACACACTCGGAGACGGATCCCAGTGACCATATACAGTTCTAGGGGACGAGGGGCATTGTCCTCTGAACTCAAAATTCGAAGGTTCATCACGTGATATAATCTGTAAACATTAGTATTTCTATTTAGGTTATTTAGAATTCTAAAATATGAGGTTATACCTACATTCTGTGCAAAGCTTATTGTTAAAATATTTCCTTTTCAAAAGCAATTTCATAAATATCCAGCATATGATGCCTTAAGGTATCATCCGCCCCCTGTCGGTTGATGCCTTAAGGCATCATCCGCCCCCTGCCGGGTGATGCCTTAAGGCATCATCCGCCCCCGCCAGGTGATGCCTTAAGGCATCATCCGCCCTTAAAGGGTTAACGGAGTCACCGAGACACGGTGACCTCACATCTCGATGACCTGAGAGGAGGAAAGACAAACACTGCAATTCAAGTTAATCACTTTAATCTCCTGAGAGCAATCTGTGTTATACAATTACAGGCAGTATTATCCATTGCGATTTTATAGTCTCGTCGACTACGTTGTACTAACCATGTAATAAAATTTCAGCTTAATATCCATAAATGTTCTGTTTCATTCAATCGTTCCTAGATCACATCGTTCTTGCAGTTGTTCACTTCAGTTCCTCTTTTAGCTGGATTAAGTCGTGAGTCCTAGTGCTCCTGGGTAGATGTTATAGGTTTTAGTCCACACGTTCTGTGTTCTCTCCACTGAGAGATAGTTACTCACATGTCGGTCTGTAGGTAACTCACAGCACAGGGAATCCACACATTGAATGTCTTTAGTAGGCGACTTCACTCCTCACGGGATGAAGCCTCCGGCACCTAACCTTACTCCAGCGGGAGCAGGTCTTTTAGCTCAGCTAGATCTTACTCCTAGTACCTCAGTGCTGCCTCTGGCAGCTGCAGCGAAGGTGAACTCCTCTTCTGCTTACATCACCTGGTCACGTGACCAATCATACCCTTATACAGACAGGCGCTCAAGAAGCTTTCTTCTGTTTACATTCTGCTACAACATTCATATGTTTCCACCATATTTATGCGATGTTAATTGAATATCGAACAACACAGGATAACACAATCTCGGACAAGCGCATAGTGCAATATGTATCATGGCTGCTGATATGATTTGTACAAAACCTAAATAGACCTGTATGTAAATATGGTAAGCATTATACCGAAATGATGTAACCCTACAACCGTAGCAACCTGTCCTTTAAGTATTGTCCTATCTATATGTATTGTGGACGGATACGGTGGAAGATCTTTGACTATGTGGACTGTATTTTCGTCTGAAATAAACTTTAAAAGGAGAAGAAAAAATAGAGACATTGACCACCATTATTTGTTGTAGTTTCTATAACCGATGGGCGAGTCTCTAGTCGTTCTTACCGAATTGATGACAATAACTTATGGATTATTTTATAATATATGATACATTATGAGTTGTCTGCATTAATATTCTGGACCAGGCAAAGTACATCCGATCTATAGGATCAAAATACTTTTGATATTACCCCCACCCCTCTACATGGGCGCTAGCTAGACCATTTTCAGAAGATTTCTGTCCTGAATATGGATATGAGAAAGAGAAATGTTTGCATAAATTGTATTCTAATGATAGATGACCTGTGTTGTCCATTATTTTAGTGTATACAGGGATGAAATAAATACAGAAAGCAACTCGTTTTGCTCAAAGAAATCATTCTCCAACTCGTTTGAATGCTATATGATATTCACTCGGCTGTCGCTTCGTTCATATCACACCGCAACAAACTCGTGGAGAACGACGACTTTGACCAAAACTTCTTCTTTACTCCTCCATCTGCTGGGTTCATACTACCGCCCAATGGTTCTTGGAGCTTGCATGAAGACAGAGTTAACGTGCCTTAATATTTCGCTGCTTACTCATCTTCCTACAAACACCCAAACATACACGTAACCATACATATATACATGTATACACATATCTATACATCCTTGCTTTAAGCCGGGCCCCCACCTACCATGATTCTGGTCCTGATTGGCCTTACGACGGTCTTCCCGACACCATTCCGATTCTATCGTGAGGTCAGCCAAAATCATGGTAGGTGGAATAGGTTTCTGCGATTCACTCTATGATACCCCACGATAGGCTGCGATAGAAAACGCCAATCGTAGAGGTCCCGATAACTTCCAATATGTTGGAAATTTCGTAGCCTGTTGTAGGGTAGTGTAGCCTATTGGGAAGATATCGTGGTCAGCGAGTATAATTCACAACTCTACGATTTCAAACCATGTCTACGATTTTGAGCTATCGGGGACATCCCGATAGGCCACGATTTGGGCAACTGAAATCGTAGCTATAGGAAAGTATGTCGTAGACCATCGTGGTAGGTTGGGGCCCGGCTTTAGCGGTCAGTGTAACGAGTGGCCGAATGAGTTGTTCGTACATGTATGTATACTGATCGGCTACCACAACAAACGGACAGAATACAGGAACTATAATGTAATACAATGATCAATTAGCACGTTGAGTGCTGAACAAAATGTCTAGTCAGCACATTGAATGGCTGGCACAATAAGTAGTCAACACAATGAATGGTCCGAACGATAAGGTGTCAGCATATTGACTGGCTGAATGATTGAAGAGTACACTGAGCGGTCATCAGAGTGGGTATAGATAGAACACTGGTAAAATAGTCAAATGAATGGTCAGCACAATGAATAGCCCAATAACTCACAGGCCACAGAGGGCTATTTAATTTTCCACGCCAACGATACTTTAAGGTCCAATGAGAGGTCATAGGAAGGTTTGGGTCTAATGATTCGATTTATCTTGGGAAAGGATAGTGTTGGTTAATGACAGACGAGGTAGATTCCATTTGCATCTAATAACTTATCACGGGGGATTGAAAGTTCGTCCAAAGTGTCCTTCACCTCTACTGGCGGGCCACAACCCCTGAGGTGTCGTGGGGAATGAAAGCTCGTCCAAAGTGTCCTTCACCTCTACTGGCGGGCCACACCCCCTGAGGTGTCGTGGGTGAATAGAAATAAAAACAACCTTATTTATTAATTCACACCAGCGGAAATATGTTTTTCTGGACTCAAATACTATTCAGTAACGTTAAATGGAGAAGGTGTCTTTTCAAGTTCGTTATTGATATCATCTGATAGTTACAGTCTACTTCGCTTTAATAGGCAGCTGGGCAATGTATCATGACAATCAATATGTAGGTTACCTTGTGATTCTGGATGTGCCTTGTTTACCTTGTGATCAAAGTGATGCATGTGTTTTATTTATATTACTTATTGCTACTGATGCTGATGGTAATCACTGATACTGATGTTTCTTACAATGTTTTTGTTAATAAATTAAAAAAATTTCTGAAGTTCTCTCTCAACGTTTTCCCTTATAGAAAGCATAGAAGTAACTGTAGAAATTAATGACTACTCAGATATTATCTATAACTTCGAAATAAATGAATCACAACTGAAATTAACTTAGAATTTATTAGAATAAATGGAATTGAAACGAAACAATAACTTAGCATTGATTGAGGAATTAGAACTCTAACTTGGAAATGAAAAACACTAACAACAGTACTATGGGGTATATAAGTACAAAGTTTATTATGAAAATGTATAATATATACATAACAAGTGTAAAAGACCCACTACAAGAGATACAGTACACATACAATACAGACAAATCCCAACACGACCAAAGAGACCAGAGAAATATAAATACAGATGATAATTTACATAAGTAGTGACAATCATAACAAGTTATATCATCCTCTCCTGCCACTCCATCATACCTGCTGGTGAATTAAAGTACCTCTCATGGTTTTTACGCTGCTCCTTTGCTGACAGAATGGCTGTGTTGCTCGTGGCAACAGGTTGTACTACATCGGCCCAGTGCGCATCTTGCCTCCACAGGCCGGGAACTAGATTATGGTCCGAATCATCGTGGTCCACCTTGCCAGCAGTTAGTGTCGGGTACCGGATGCGCAGGAGGTTGTGGAGAACTACAGCTGTCTCTATCATATCCTGCACTGTTTCAGGTTTCTGCTCCAAAGTACCAAGGAAGCAGTGGAAGAGTTTGGCAAGGATACCAAAAGCATTCTCCATAACCTGCCTACCATGAGAGATGCGGTAGTTGTAGATGCGTTGTTCATTCATCAAGCCCCTTCTCCCATAGGGCTTCATCATCCAGCTCCTCAAGGCAAAGGCGTCATTACCCAGGATAAATAAGGTACCTTACTCTCACTGTCGGTGTTGGGGAGAGGCATGCCTACTGTACACTCCTCCATCATTTCAGCCAGTTCTGAGTCATTGAGGATCTGGGCATCAGACATGTGCCCTACACCACCAACTTCAATCAACGTGAAACAATACTGTGCATCAACTAGGGCCAGAATGGGTATGCTGAAGAATCCCTTGTAGTTGTAGAAAAGGGAACCAGTATGCTGGGGTTTCATTATGGCGATGTGCTTTCCATCCAGTTCGTTCCTCGAAGTCCTTGGCAAGGGCTATCCGGTCTTTGGGTTTGCGAGGAACAGCGAATGCTTCTTCTTTCCAGTACTGTACGATGAGTCTGCATACCTGTGGGACAATGTTGCTGACTGATGATTTACTGCACTGAAAGTTGTATGTCAGCTGAGGTGTTCCCTCACGAAAGCACTGGAGCACACTGAAGAAGCTTTATGGAGCACATTTTTATACATGGAAGGTGCCATGGAGGAACAGCAAAGCACCACATTCCTCCACAACTGGGCTTAAGTCATCTTAACTAGACCTATGTATTAAAAGTGAGCGTAAGTAGTCTTAAGTGAACGGAACCTGAATCGTGAAAGTCATGAGTGGTCTTAGGTTGACTTGAATGTGCTGGCGACCTGTCGGGGTTTGAACATAAGTGGACGCAAGATAGAGCAACGGCAGAGTGCCGACGATACCCCGATGGGACCAAGTTGACATACGACAGTCTCAACTTGACGCGGTGTGGCTTAAGTCAACGGGATATTTGGGGCTGAGCAGGCGAAAACCATAAAAATCCCATAAAATTACCAAGTCGAGTTACGATTCTGCCAAAATCCATTGTAGGAACTGCCGGGGTTATTGTGTAAACCTAGCATTAGCGGTCACTACTTACATGGGGTTCAAATAAACATATTGTAGAGGAATCTGTTCTGAGCAGAGGTATCCATTAACGCAGGGTGTCCACTTAGGCAGGGTGTTCATTGGGCGGGGTTCTACTATAAATTCTTTGTTGTAAGTGTAATCCAAATGAAAACAAGGTAATCGAGAAACAGCAAACAAGTTCTCCTTCATTCACTTTATATATTGTCTTATATACTGACATACAGTTCGATATATCTGTTGGACAGTTTTTAGAATTTTTTGAGAAAATAATACTACACTTGCGGTATTAACCTTGAACGCGTTACATTTCAGCTGAGGTTAACAGTACTTGTCGGGTCCAACAGACTGCAGGAGAATGTAGAAGCAAGTGTCAACATTATGTTTCCGAGTCAAAGACGACGGTGTGTGTGAAAAGGCAGATACACATACAGTACATAGAAAGAAAGATGATACACAGGGTCCATACATACCTCCCCCACCCCACCCACCACCCTATCTCCACACAAATAACCTGTACAGGACTAGTACAACCTTGACCCTACCTGTCATGGCCCACTGCTATGCCACCTTTCTCTCACCTTGCCTTGTAAATCCTGTGTAAAAACAGATGCACGATACATATATATATATGCATAGATATACATGTATACACAATATTACCATGATTTTGATCTGAGTGGCCGTATTCTCCGCGTAGTTGACGCGAAGTAAAACTCCGACTGATTATTAGGAAAACAATCTTGTAAATAATTAGAAATTTGACGCAAGCGCCGTGCAATGTTTATATGAATAGTTCCTATAGTGCCCGTCAGGTGGCCAAAAAAGCCGTATTCTCCTTGGAGAATACGGCTTTCCGTATTCTACTCAGTAGCGATAAGGAGGCTCTATTGGCTTAGTATGGAGACTCCGTATTGGGTGGGTAGTAAAGTGCATATATTGTATCAATTACCATGGCCATTCTTATTGTGGTCAGTGTAATTCTGGTATTGCTTGTAATAGCCATACCGGCCATACTTGAGTGGATCGCCAGTCCGAGTCTCGGGTCTTATATGCCCTAGCAGAGGGCTGAGAGTGTTGGAACAGGGCAGACTGGTTCCTAGTAGGCCTCATAGTACTCATAAGTGAATGTGTCGCATAGGTCGCCAGTGATGCACAGGTCAGATACACGGCTACCTGCAGTGCCCCACAAAATTCCCAGTCAATAAATGAACCTGCTAGCTCTGTTTTACGCACGCTCACGGGCGTGGTGGGCGGAGCTTAGTCTTTTGGATTACCAGTAGGTAACTGAGTTTAATTCATTCATCTTGATTTATTCATCTAATTTATTCATCTTTAACTGGCCGCTGTCGGAAATAGCGAATGGCAATAGAGATTATGAAACAGGCCCAGCAGCACTTCAGATTTACTCCATCACCAATATCACTAATATCCTATCCCGAGTTGGCCACCCACACATTTCCGTTCTCAGGAATTGAAGCCTTGCTTATTTCTGCCAGGCTGACCCTCATTCTTTACAGAGAAGATGGAGCAGCGGCCAGATTCATGTAATCATTGCACCTGTGGGCGCGGAAGTCATCCCTTCTTACCTGCCAGTATCGAAGAACTCCTTCTTTTCCACATCCTAGCTAACGTTTTTTGGGTATTTGAGGCAACGATCAGGTGACCACAATGCTAATTTGACCTTTTGCCCTTTGGCTACTATTGTTAGCCTAGTTGTTTCAATTATACATGTATTGTGGTTGCCATAACCCTAGCGAACATATAAACTCACTATATGTAGGTTCCCATATAATGAGGGGGATGTTCTGATGAGTAAACACATTAAGATTCATAAGCAATACGCAAATTGCATACGACGTTATAGCCTTGGCTTCCTGTTACCGAACTACTCAGGTGTTTCCTCACATGGAGTAAAAGATATATTTAAGATAAACTAGCCCAAGGTATGTCTCCTCTTTACGAAACTGACCCGTGATTTGTCTGACAGACCTATTCTATGGCCTAAGTGACATATGCTTGGGGGACATAATGTCCAGGAGGCTTCCATGATATTACATTATCATCTGTAGTTGACACTACCGCCAATTATCTACATAATATACATGATCCCTGCTCAATCAGAATAATAACACCCGGAATAGTATACCTCCATATTTACACAGATACTGGGAACAATGTTGGTTGAATGACTGAACATTGTGAACCACCCAGTGCCTGGAAGCGACAGATTTGTTTAGCCGTTTACAAGTGGCCGCCCGCCAGGTTGAGTATGTGTACAGTCCTCAGCACACGGGCATCTATAACTGTTGCAGACAGCTTATTACTTAAACAACGGACCGACCCATGCTGAGGATGTGACGGGAGAACCATGCGGAATTTTCTGTTTTCTCTCTGGCACAATTTGCAAATTATTGATAGGGATGCTGATTCCTATGCAAACGAAACTGGAAATTCTAGGACCAGATTAAACAATAATAAAATATTAGATATTAATGAAAAAAGAAGATATTCTGACTGTTTTTGAAATATCGTTGTTGTTGTTGCCATTTATTGTAAGGACACGTACATGGGAGAGCACTTCCTATGAGAAGTGAATGTGCAACGTCCTATTCATTCTCTGAATGATGATAATAAAAAATATATATATGATAACTTATTTATTAGGATACAACCGGCTATAACCACTGACGTAATAACCTGTGCAGGTTTCTTCTTTGAAGTACAATGCCGGCATCGCTATGTTATCAGCATAGAATTCAATATATGAGATAGCGGTGGGGTAGGGGGAGGGAGGGCACACTAAAGAACACATCGCTGCTGTGTTGAGTTATTGTATTTGCATAGTCATATTGTCACTGTCATATTGGCTGATGTGAGGTCACTATACCTCCTGTACGCGGTATATTTTGTTACACATGCTGCCAATGGTTTTTCACTCTTCAACGATTCGTAAATGTTTGTTATCTGTCTGCTTGTATCAGACTCCTAAAATATTTTGTAGGCGTAGTTAAGGCTTAGGCCAGGACTTTGATAAATACACTGTATAACAAATCTAGAGCAGTTTTCTAAGGCTAAGTCTCTCCTACGCATTTTTAACACCCCCAGGCCTTTGATCAGTACTAAAGGAAATGACTAGGAAATCTTTTTATGAAAGTCTACACTAAGCTCTGGTACCATTTTTGGGTCCATTACTCTGAGCAATCAGTAAAGATGTACCAAATAAATCTAAGAAATGATGTCCACATCTCTTTCAACTAGGAGCTAATTAATGTTCTTTACTTTTATAATAGAAGAGCGTGGTACTTTTAAATTATGTCATCAGATAAGCCATTTGTTGTTGAAATTATAGAAGGTTACAATAAAGCTAGAGTGTGTATCTAATATGCGTTCTCCTATGTTATGATAGAAACCGATTCCTGAATGAAACTGATTACTTGGTTAAAAAAAGCTACGTATCTTAATGCATTTTAGATTTCTCTGAATTAAACCAGATGTAGATCTTAATAATTGTCAGTGGAAGAAGGTATAAAATGTTGAGGGGCGGGGGCATTGAACTATTGGTGACTTGGTTGGGCTAGATTGGAATCCTATGCCTACCCCTCCACTTACCCAGGAGCTCTTCACTGGGTCTCTGTCAGTTAAACATATATAGAGCTCTGTTTTTCTGCGGTTTTCTGCCTATAACCTATGTTTTTCTTTATCCGTCTCCCTCTCTACCTGTCAAATGTCCGTGTCCCTCTCTATAGCTGACTCTGCGCCTATTTGTCAATGTCTGTTTTTGTCTCTATACATCGCTGTCTGGCTCTGTCCCTGTGTGCATGTCAAATATATATCTGTATGTCACATCTCAGTCTCTGCCTGTCTGTGGGTATGTACATCTGCCTCTGTCTATCTGTCTTTGTTTCTTCTCCTATCTGTATGATTTTATGTCTGACAAACACATTGGGAACTTGTTGTAGGTGTATTGCAATCTGCTCTCCATGGTGTATATCCTGAACATCATCCATTCTCTAAGTGTGTACAGGGGTGAGATAAATACAGAAAGTAACTCGTTTCAGGTGGTCAAAGTTGTTGTTGCATGATATTCACTCGGCTGTCACCTCATTCATGTCACTCTGCATCAAACAGCATAACTGAACTGAATTTGTATTAACATATTTATCTGCCCCAGTGGTGTGTCCCATCAGATGGGGCAGTTTGAAAGCTACATGGTTAGTCTGTCCTATCAGATTTGATAGTTTACCATATTTAGTCCTTGCGAATAACTCCTAGTTTCCATTTCTAGTAGCAGTGTGCAATATCAATGCCTAACTGTTTTTTGGCAGAGGCATCACAAAGTGATTCCCTTCAATAAAACATTAAGATTCATTCTCTGACCCACCTTTATTTTTAGAAAGAAGGTCAGTAGGGGAGGGGATATGGTCAAGCTGCATACTAGGTCCCAGAACCTTTCAACAGGGCTTCAGAGTTGGCATATGGATAGTTAAGGTCTAGGTTTATGTAGCAAACAGGGTGCACCCAGTCTATATAGCCTCTCCAACCTTCTAGAAAGCGTATATCAGTGTGGGTATGCTACGCTCAATGAACATTTTTCACCCAACAAACGTTTATCCCCATTCACACACTACGATGCCTATAGCTCTCAAACAAGAATCAAAACATTGGGCCTTTAGATCTTGCATTTATGCTACATTTACACCATCACCCCAACAGTCTCGATGGTCTCAACAGGGCGTTGCTGTATCTCAATGGCTTTTTCAGAATCCGCCTTTAGTCATCTTTGCTGTAGGGGGGTTGCCGGGGAAAGTTTAAGTCTGTCAAAAAATCCACCACTACAGTCCCGGCAACCCCCCCCCCCCCCCCGAGTTTATGACCACCAGGGTTTGACTCAAGTCGATGGGACTTCTGCCACAGACCTCAACTCACCTTAAGTTGGGCTCTGTAAGAGAAAGTTGACATGCTTTGGTTGGGGACTTCTCACAGAGGCTGTTCCATTCAGTCCTGTCCCGTCAGGAAGCCCGACGACTTATGGCGTGTCAAGTTCGATGCTGCCAATGCACGCGCCATGGGGTAATGAAGCCCGTCGAGTCAAGGCAACTTACGTTTGATGTTCACGTCGACCTAAGGTCTGGTAGGTTGAGTTACAGGGTAAAATTAATTCCCGCTGACTTGCAGTCTGTGTTTGGTGTATATAAGTTGGTGGACAGGTCTTCATTCCACTTTGAGCAGTCATAGAAGTTTCACGTCAACTTACAATTTGTGCAAAAATCACTGTCCGGACGATGGTACAAACGTAGCATTATAATGAGATCAAGCAGTGTAACTTTGACATTTCCTAATGAGAGGGGCCTGTTTTACACATACTCAGAGCATCCTGCATTCATTTCTTAACTGGGAAGTGCAGATTGAGTTGTCAGTGGACTTCACTTCTCCTACACTTGTGCTTCTACTCCAAATCGACAGCGATTAGGAAGACACAATCATATTTGTATCTCGTGGTATATAAGGGTCAAGGAGCTAGTACCAGATTACCCGGCTTGGGGTACATATTGCATCATGTGTATTACTTTAAACCTATTTTACAAAATATTTGTGGAGATTGGGGTAAGTAATATTTCTATTGACATAATTATTCTGGCTGCGTATGTGTAGGGGAAATATGTAATGGTAGGCTACTGATAGACAGAGCGTGACGAGGGAATTTCAGTGTATCTATGTACATGTATAGGATAGGTAAAATAGCATTTGTCTGGCATAGGGGCACACAAAGTATAGAAGCATTGTGTCTGTATGTAGGGTAGGGACGTTTATCCTACCCCTAATAAAAAACGCCATAGCCTTAACATGGTATTTGTTCATGTCACGGGTGTGACATAAAGTGTTGTTTATGCCACTACTTTCTGATACTGAAAAAATATAGGAACATGGTAGGATCAAATCTAGACGCCACTCGTTTGAGTTTGAGCTTATTTATGCCACTCATTTTGTTGGCTCCGTAATGTCACTCGTCTTCAACTCGTGAAATTATGGAGCGAACAAAATGCGTGGCATAAATAAACTCAGACTCAAACTCGTGACGTCTCTTGATATAAACCACATAGAAACAACCAATCAAAATAATGCAGAATTGTAATGATTTAGAAGCTTGATAATTACAGTAATGAAAAACGTATATTATTCAACCTAACCCACCTGACAAATAGTAAGGAGGTTTATAATAAGCTAATTTCCTTTTGTAGAACATAGGACAATATGATAAATAAAAAATAAATGGCATTCAACATTAACTATGCAAACATATTACAGATAAACATGTTTTATTATGTACCAACGTTTATCTATAGTTAGGCTGGTAATATGCACTCAGTGGTCTATAGATCGATGATGAACCTGAAAATTATAATAATTCTCAACCTCATCTGCACTGTTCCCATAATCTGATTCAGAAATGGATGCCTGGTTCTTACAGTATAGCAGTCTACCCATATAAATACATTGTATTCCATTTGATAAGCACACACATCTTGACAGTAAACACTTCACCTTACTTTTGAAGGTCAACAAGTCAAAGACTGACTCAGGTGCTAGCTGACCATCCAATACTACCAAATGTACTACTTCCTTCTTCATCTTCCATCCTTGGCCAACAGTAAAGATTGATACTTTTGGGTCATGGTCGAGACAGGATACTTTGTATGGCCTGGAGGTGCAAGTCCCAGTCCCCCCAGACGAACCATACAATAAGCAAAGTATGAGATCCCATAACGAGTTCGCCATTGTTGTGACAAACTTGCGTGCCCCAGGAACTCTTTCAACAAAACTTTGAAGCTCATCTAGGAGTGGGCTGGCAGGATATTTTTCGTAGTCTATCAATTCAAATTATAAGCCACGCCGGTCACTTCTGAGTCCAATCACAATACTCCTGTCCTTAATATCATCCTCTACTCACAGCTAGAACTCTCTCATACCAGTCTCATCAGTACTTCATCAATGCACTTGTGGATTTCTTTGACAGACCCTTTTGCCAAGGATTACTGGTAATCTGGTTGTGTGGAATGTTCTTCGAAGGAACATATTGAGGAAGTGTTTTTTCTGCTTCCTTGTAATTTTAGTGGCTTTTCCAACTTACATGAAACTACTTGTCGTCTCCAATCATGATGTAAAACATTCTATGCGATTACAAGCCGCCATTTCTCCATCACATCACAAGAGGAGTTTGCTGACTCAGAACCATAAATAAAATTTTGAAGTCTAAGCAGCATATATATATGACATTGCTAATACCTAAAATCCCATACACCCTGAAGACAAACAACGAAGGCAGGCAGGCCGGGAGAAATGTTATTTATTAAGAATGATTGATGACATTTGAGAGTATGATATGATGTACTTGGCAATGAATGTATAAGAAATTATGAGGAAGGAGATTCTTTTTGCGGATATTCAAATATTTGCAGCCAAGGACTCTTTATTTCCCTTTGGAGAGTACACGTGACTTCCATCTCCATCCATTTACATTGGTCAATTGTAGTCCCCATTAACGTTGACCTGTTGGCTATTGTTCACGTTTTACAGCCACTGATTTATGTAGGAAAATATGCTCATACTTTTAGGGGGTTGTTTCAACAATCTAAACCAGTAGGTATCTTATATGGACTTATCCTCTATAAAAACTTAAAATTCATTATATAATTACCATGAAATTATAGGGAGATGGTGCGTGGGAATTTTCTTTTTTAACTCAAGAAGCAAATTTAACGACGTTCATTATTCGCCCTGGTAATGGCGATCTTCCATAATGAAGTCACATTTAGCATAGTTCTAAGAAGGATATAAAAGACAGGAACATAGACAACGCATCATATATTTCATTACACAATTCTTCCGATATTTTATTTCTGATATTTTTCTTTGAATCTTTTGATTCATTCATGCTAAATCATCTTCATTTAGAACAATAGGCATTACATCTTTATATTGATCTCCCTCTGGAAGTAATTGTATTGTTATAGGCAACTTATCCCGATAGCCCTTTCCTTTGTATAACGGTTATTGTCTAAATTCTTCTATCCTGGCCCTTGGGACTTCCAGATTCATTTTATCATCTTCTCCGGTTCTATTGTCTTCGTTTTCAAATATGTTTGATTGGTCAGTCGACCATCATTTTATTATAGCTAATAGGCGTGTGGATCTCCTTATATTTAAGGGGCGCATTTTACGAAGTTCATAAAGTTTGGCTCTACTTACATCCTTAGATTTTTTTATATCCAATGATTATTATTTATAACTAGTTTCTGTATTCAGAAGATAAAGAATCTTTCTAAGTCTAAATAATTGAATATCAAATTGCCTCATGAATAGCGTATGTAGTATTGGTAGGTTGAAGTGGAGGTGATTGGAGAGTGGTGCAAAGTAGTGTATCGAGGAGATGGGTTGTTTGGGTGCAAGTTGAGGTGTATTTGTTTGGTATCCCCCTTCCAGGAGGCGGCAATACCCCTCCTCTCCTACGCAGGAGATGAGACCGCAATTATTATACAACATAGCTGATATTGATACCCACTGCTTTTGGTGAGGCTCAATAACCTGTGAAAAAATATCTCAGTAATAACATGGCATCGAATGATATGGAAGCCACACGAGTGGTGTTTTAAAGTCGATTATCTTTTTCCCAGCTGTAATAAGAATTTATTTAACTGTGGGAAGCTTATATTGAACCGTACCTCCTCCCTCATCAAGGGTGTCTCGTAGTCCCTGGAGGAAACCTTCAGGGTGAAGTAGACGATCTCGCCGATGTCTTTGGTGCGGATTTCGCCTTCATTAACGCTAAGGAACCAGCGGACTAAGAATCAATATGGCCGCCGGAACCAGCCCAGTCTGTGGTTGGTCAACTGTTTTTATTTGCTCTCCAAGCGAAGGCGTGATCAGGCACTCAAAGCAATGCTGTGGCCTAATTTCATTGTGGGTAAAATACAAAATATACTGAGCTAACTGGATAGCGTGCCTGGGAACTGTTAATCGTGTCGACTAATGTTACTGTCTGACGTAAACCATTATTCTTATATTTACTTTTCTTTATCGTTTATTCCCATATATTGATTTGTGCAATGGCGACTAAGTCATTTTCCAACTCCTCCTTTTTTAAAAATTATTATTCTGTATTTCTGCATATCCCACACCATCTGATATAATATCTTTAGCATGCCCCGCACCCATGGTTCAAGCTATAGCATGTCATGTGCAACCAACTGGACATATCTGAAGCACCGAATCGGAAAAGGTGTATCACTGAGTCTGGGATACATGCGACACAGTCAAGAACCCATTAATCCCTGCCATTATACTACATTATCAGTACAAAAGACAGCCATACTATTTGTCCAGCCAGTCATCGTCCAGATTGACTTGTCTGAAACAAATATTTTCACACTATATAGAGCAAGCTACCTTTGAGAAGATCCTCAAAGCGCCTCATCTCTGCTTCTCAGTATGAAGGGTCTTTGTTTTCACAAACAAAACACAACAAATGATCTTTACAGACCGGATACTTACGTGTTCCAGTCCCATCGAGTCTGGAAAAAGATCCCATCCGTAATATCATGAAGTATTATCATTCGTTATTGCCTTTAATCAATTCCACAACGAATAGGATATAGAATTGCACATAGATCAGAAGATATTCCAATCAATGAGGAATCACACTTGCTGTTGGAAAGAGAGGCTTGCGTGACTAAACCGGTTAAGTAAAACTAAAACAATGAAAAAAAAAGGTTAGGGTTTTGAGAACTAGCGAACAACTTCTCTTTCCTGAGAAGGTTCCCGAACTTCCACTCCTTACATTAAGACAAACTGCGGCTGCAATATATCTCCAGCGAAGTTCTTGATTAGCAGATGAAGACAGATGTGAAAATCCAATATCTCAATTTCAAACATACAAGTCTTTCAAAACCATATCAGGGCCTTAGTAGACATAAGAAAGATAAATTGCTGTAGTCTTTAAGCGCGTTAAGACAAATCTGTGGATCTCGCTTTCAATCGATCCCTCGGGTAAATGGGAATCAGCCGTTTTAGCCAAGATACTGTTTGACTGCAACTACACAGGACTGGATTCATCTCACTGAAGCTCGGTCGATATTAACCCCTTTTAATATACTCAGCATCTGCAGAGTAATTATATCACGCAATCGTCTGTGCCGTCACTTTGAGGTTCTAGCATTCTTTAAGACCAAGTCTCATGATTAAGTGGCAAATAATTAGAAGTAACAAGTACTAATGCCTTAACATTTTTATGGTGTTTGATATCATATCTTGGTATTTGTTATGCTCTCTACACCCCAAGGGAAGGGGAGATTTCCCCGCTTTACCTCCGCAAAGGTATCTTATCCATGTCTTAACCCTAGACATTCCCTTATGTCTAAGGAGCGTGATATGGGAATGTATATAGATGCGGGAGAAGGAAAGGTCTAGAATATGTGATAGTTCCAGGTCCGTGTAGTTGTTCTATAGGAGGATACATGTAATCCGAGGGTAAATAGAAGGTTACTGGACGAGGCAGTGTTCCAAGGACCTTTCCTCTCCACTCACCCCTGATTGGTTAATGTATGGACACTGGTGGCCACGCTCGACGTTGATTGGCTGAGTCACTGAGTCAGTTAGAAGTGATGGAAGGTGATTTGGTGGCCTTCCGTGCGCAATCTGCCAAGTCCAATGTCCCGCTGAAGTTTATTAGATACTGCCTTGTCGTGACCCACTGTAGACCAACACTACGAGGCTTTAGTGTGGTCACGTATAGTATGTAGCATGTTTAAAGATTAAAGATTAAGTTATTGGAATCAGTCTCTATAAGTACTATGCATGCTATGTGTACATCTCCTACATATTCACCTTATTGATCAGAGCTCACTCAAGTCGTTATTTCATTACTAGAAATCTTTGTTAATGGCATGTAATTCAATGTTTTTTTCCGTGGAGTGTCTGTGGTGATAAATATAAAATATTATCAGTGAGCACCACACTGGAGTAACTCCCGGTGTCGTAGGCTGATGGTATTGGATCTTTTTATGTGATCTATAGTAGTCCATCACAGGCTGGTTTGTGGTAGGATGATGAACGAGGGTTAAAGGGAGATGTGTGGTGGAGGAGACTCGTAATGAGATTAGAGGTGGGTGACAGTATGGAAGTGGCATTTAATTGTAGGGAGCTATGTCATGTAGCACACTATCTAGAGGACGATATCATGTTCCATAGCCAATGGGGAACATCTACGATCGAGGGGAAGTCAGAAGTGGTGACTGAGCAAACTATAGTAGCTAGATGATGCAATAATAACTAGCATGTGAGAGAAGTATTTAACTGGACATCTCTATATTGAAGAGAAAATATTGTCCGCACTAGGCAATTCCTGGGGCAATTGCTCGAGCGATGATGAACAATGTCCTATTGGAAATATGCGAGTGATAGGAGAAAGTCATTGTTCTCGTAGGGTGGATGGGCGGTTCTGTTTTAAGTGAGGTAGCAGGAGAGTGTGAGGATGGGCAAACAGCGTGGGCCGCAAGGTGGGGGTCCTCACGTGACCAGTGGAGAGCTGGGCACCCCGAGGTCACGTGAGGCGGGCGGCGTCCTTAGTAACAACTTACTCTCTCCTGCTCTCGCATCAGCCTTACTTTCTGGTAAACCATAATGACTAGCAAGTGAGAGAAGTATAAACTGGACATATTTTCATTGAAGAGAAACTATCGTCTGCCCTAGGCAATTGCCGGGGCAATTGCTCGAGCTATGATGAACAAATGCTGAAGGCCGAAGTGAGGGCGATTGTGACCGTTGAATAGACATCGGCGTGAATATAGGCCCTAAGGGACGTCACGGAAGCCCAAATGCCGTGATGTTGGAGGGCAGCATCCAGGGCCCCATGAAGGGCTGCCTGTTGGGTGCCACCGTGCTTTAGGGCGTGCAGAGAGAACTTGAAAGAGTTGGGGCCATGTATAGAGCAGCGTGGAGGACCGCCGTGAGGCTCTGGATGTCAAGAGGGAGCCCGCGACATTCAGGAAAGCGTAGACCTCTGGCAGGGCCAGCTTGGCCCGGGTGTAGATGTCCACCCGCCGAAGGATGAGGTGCCTCAGTTGGAGGTACCAAGTTGGAGGCCCTGAGGAGGCCGAAGTAGCTGACGAGCAGGGCCTCGTTAAGACCATGATTCTGAGCAAATTACAGTACTGCGACTTTGTGGATTGGTTTTCTCAAATCAACAGAAGCAAAATCTCCAGGTTCAGATAATGCATTAGTTTCAGAATCAGGAATAGGGACCATTGAACCGTTTAATAATTTAGGATTGTACACGAATATCCTTTTCTGTACCTCGTACTGTAAGGGTAATCGTTTGATGATATCCAAACTGTTATGTTCGTTAAGGCAGTATTAGCCCACCATAAGGTCATCCAAAACATAAGGTCATCCAAAAGTGTTAAATAAAGTTGACCATATCTTTCCTGAGTCTTAGTGGCATACAGAAATTGGTCTGCATGTTGGATCCTAGATTATTAAACGCCCCCCTGGTTAGTATTGAAGCTTTGCTCGCGAGAGCTTTTCTGGAGCCCTTAGAGGTAAGGTGCAAGAGACACTTGCTCTCGCACATACGGTGGGGGGCATCGAACCAAGAGAATGTGATTGGTATGGATGATCGTGTTCAAACTAGGAGTACTGGGAGGATAAAGCTGAAACTGAGGCGACCACCTACAGATTTATACAGGCGATCTCGATTATATGTAGGGACTCTGTTATGGGATTCTATCAATAGGGATACACAGGCAACGGTTTAAGACAAGCCTGAGAGGTCAAACTTTTAACTAGAGACCTCTTTATATATGTGGCTTATGATCCTGGTTGTGACCTCCCATTTGATCTGTACAAGGTGAATAATAGTTTGGAAATCGGCTCCTGCACTTTTTTCTTTCCATCTTAGTCATAGAATTGCCCAGCCTGCCAGCATGTGTATTTCTAAGATTGCTGCTGTTTCTTTACTCACTTTACTTTGCCTGTACTCTGTAACCGACTGTTGTCCATGTAACTTCAACTGTCCTGTATGTATCGGACGATCAAAGTTCAAATCACCTGTATTCGAGTGATACTTATTCGTTTATAAGCACTTCACGTTTCAAAAATAAGATAAGACAATGTAGGGTTTCCTCATAATGATAAAGGCTGTTCCTACCTACAAGGCTTTGTGGGGACAAGGGATATCTCTTTTAAACTACTCTATTGTACATTTTACCAAAGTCTAAGCCACATATATGCTTACTGTAGCAGTATGAACATGTGATAACATAATCAGAGCTGAGCTATCTTAAACTCACCATAAATTCAGCGGGGCCAGGACGCCCATATATAATATATCGCGACACTCCGTTGGTTTTGGGGCGTGATTGACAGGTGGAATAGGATTGGGGGCTCTGAGTGCTATAGCCTACGAATGTTGTGAGCAGGAGAATTGTCATAAGACCTAGTGACATGAAGCCACCGGGAACGGGATGGAGATATACGGACACTAGGCATATCGCAGTGACAGTAGATCCGTTTGTCGGTGAGCGATAATAGCGGCAGTGAGGACGCTGGGTGATGTAGTGGCCCACAACTGCAGCCATATTGATACATGCTCAAAGGGCGGGAAAGTGTCCTAGACGATGGACAGGGCAGTGGAAGCAGGAACCCCAGTCCACCCTGCACCGAGGGTTGGGGGTGATCCTATGTTTGCGTCCAGGAATGAGGGCAGGGGACGTAGCCCACGTGCGGATAAGTACGTGTTTGCCCCAGAGTGACTACCCCCCCCCCCCCAACCACCACCACACACGCACATTTCCCAGCCACGCTACTGCCACGCCCCTTGCGGCAGCTACTAGAGTGGTAGGCACGTGGCTTCCTCTGCACTGTGGGGGGAAAACTGTGAGGGAGGGGGCTTGAGGATGACAGATGGAGAGACAGGATTGTAATTTATAGGTTGCTTCAGACATGGCCCTCAAGGATATATACACAATATTACCATGCGTAGTATCAACAACAAGGAGAATACGAGGACTTAGATCAAAATCATGGTAATGTTGTATCTAATGCCCAACTTATTTATTAGAAATAAATCATATAAATGATTAGAAACTCAAGGTAAGTACTGTCTATTGTTTATATATAATAGTTCCAAAAATGCCCATGAGGCGGCAGAAAAAGCTGGAGTCTACTAAGTAGAATACGGCTATCCGTATTCTACTCAGTAGTAATCTGTAGGCGCCATATGTTTAATATGAGACTTCGAATTAAATGGGTGATAAAGATACAGAAGTTCATTCATATCAACATAACCTGAACCTAAAGGAGTCGATTAAGATTTCTATTTTTTTCACAATTCTCTCTCTGCCCCTACCTCTTGATGCAGAAATGTACCTTTATCAACCCAAGAGCTGCCAGTTCCACATAGACACTCCGCAGGAACATGGAAAAAATCAGATTGCAAAACCTACGCATATACACTCTGCCAGAAATCAGCAACAAAAGGGCAACACCCCTTGAAAGCTGATAGGATATACAGTCCCCATCTGAAATAGGATCTAGTTGCCTCCGTATAGTATCTAGTAATAATCTGGTCGTGCAATTCAGTAACATTCAATTACATGTGCTAGAACTTCTCAAACATCCCGTCAATAAAGCTTACCTCCGGAGTGACAATGTGGCATTGTTGGTAGCCAACTGCACTGCAAAACAAAGTCGGTCGGTTTGAGCCTTAGCCTTGTTCATATGTGTCATTACACTGCTGGTATGTTAGCTTAAAGCCATAAATTAGATTTAACATGTAGGCATTCACATCGCTGCAAGGATTACTTGCCACCCAACTGCCCACTGAACGAATATGACTGACACACACAGACATGCATTGGACCTTTAAAACGTATGGAGCTAACCAGCAAATGGCCTCCCTCCCATCCCCGAATGCCTCCTGCCAAACTTCACCGAAATATATAATAACCCTGGTTATTGCCTTCCACCGCAGCGAGCATACGCACAGTACGCCCTCTGGCGGCATCACGCCTGCACTTCCGGTCGCCACCATTTCCCACTTCCGCTGTTTGTCCAGCGTTCCCAACCGTTGGCGTTCCAGCGACCCCAATCTCGACCACCAGCATCGATACCAATCCGTGCGCTGTCGATCCCTCCCTTCACCGACTTGGCACTTTTTTTTCTGTCCTCTCTCTGTCTCTTTCCCGAGAGAGCAGCTTGGTCGGCGCTCGGAGTGACTCCGAACTGCTGGGAAGTGCTGGGAGAAGATCGGACCCTAAAACCCTGACAGTGAAGTAGCCAATGGACCGGCGGGGTGGACGGTGAGAAGGTGGGAGAGGGGAGGGGGTGTCTGGGTGGTGTCAGTGTGGTGTCTGTGTGTGTGTGTGTGGGTGGGGGTGGGGGGCGGTTGTCCCCTACGTCGACGATCCAGACGCCAAGCCCTAAGCATGCGTGCCTCCCGCTGCGCATGCGCCCGCGTCGACGCCGAGGGGAGTAGGTCATGCGGCGCGCGCCATCTAGCGGAGGCAGACCGCGGCGCCGACCTGGGATCAGCGTCGGTTAATTCGTGTCGTGGTTACTGGTACCAGGCCGACCTGGTACAGCCCACGGATTGTTGCCCTCTGATACGCTGATGGAGTTTACTGCAACCGCAATCAGACCCACCAGCCTTCTACATCAGAAAGGTGGGTGCATTTATTGTCTTTTGAAATTAACAGCTTGCCAGACATGTATGTAAGCATGATAATGCCATTTGAGGAAGGCTGAGTATATCTACCAATTTGTTCCCTCTCCTTGTTTGGTGGCATTATACAAACAGGTGTGGCAATACATATTGCTTCTTTATAATGCTGCATATTATATGGATATCGACGTAACTAGTTGTTTTTATTGCACCCAGCGCCGACAATATTACGGCATTCCTCTCATCGTGCCAGAACAGATACTACAGCCCAGATCAATGTTGTACTCCAGTTCTTTTGATTCCATATCCGTCTTAGTTGACCCGTTTTCCGTATACAATCTACTGTCAATACTTTCAGAGGCATTGCATTTGTTCAGGGTAGGAATCACCATTGAACGACTGTTGATACTTGCACTTAGAAGATGGTGGGGTCAGGGAGGGTGTTCAAATCAAATGCATCCAAATGTTGAAATATTGACTTGCGGCAAGGAAAATTGAGAAAAACAAAAACAAAAAGTACTGGGCAATCCAATTTGTTAGCTGGCATGACACCTACCTGGGGTTATCTGGTTGCTATGGCAGCGGCCAGTCGACTGTCAATGAGGGAGTGAAGGAGCGAGTACGGGTGGGGTGTGAGAAAGTGAAGGCACATTTGGGGATGCACGCCGGCAATAGCCACCTCCCTGTGTCCCTGCCCAGCTTCAGGCCATCATATACCACCACATTCCAGCCACAGTTAGCCAAGCTAAACCCTAGCTGCACTTAGCCTACCTTATACTCCAGGCACTCTCAGTCCTACCCCCTGACCCCACTCACACTCATCCCATCCTACACCCCAGCCCCACTTCACCCACCCTACACTCTTATCCCAATGCAATCCCTCACATTTACACATCACCCTATCAATCCTAATCACTCAGTCGACACTCCATCCTTGGTTTATCCCGCTCCAAACCAGCTTCTACCTCACCCACAACCCAGACTTAGCAGTTTCAAACCCTTCCATCAAATCTTTATCCAGACACCCCAATCCCAAGACTCTAAAGTGGGATTCTCACACGGTGGGATTCGTGTACCTCAAATGTTTCAAAATCTCATGAGATTCTTTTCCTTTTTAGGGGTACATGTTGCCGACGGAAAAAACATGTCTTAGGGAAATAGAACTCCTCAATTTAGACGCATACATTGTGTTCAAGTACAGAAACTTAGCAGGATTCGTCTCAAACAAAATCTCTGTGTGGTACATGAATCCCACCATGTGAATCCCACTCAGGGTCTGTAAGAACTGCTACCCAACTCAGCTCTCAGCCCACCTTATACCACTGGCACCCTCAGTCCAACCTACGTTCCAGACACTCTCAGCCCTACACCCCAGCCACCCTCAGCCCACCCCCTGGCCCTGGCCACACTCATCCCACACTGAAGCCCAGTGCCACTTGCCCACCCTACACTCATATCGCATCACAATCCCTCCCATTTACACATTTCCTTATCAATCCAACCACACAGTTCACACTCCATTCTTGGTTTATCCCTTGGTTCAGACGGGCTTCGACCTCACCCAAAACCCATCTTTTGCAGTTTGAATCTCTTCCGTACAATCCCATGACTGTTAAGTCCAATGCACATCTACCGATTTCGGAACATTGATGTATCTCTGTCGGCGACAAAGGAACGGTACTTTATCTCAGGCGAGGCATCGGAGCCGGCCTTGTCGGAAGATGTGGGGCAGTTAGGCAAGGGTCAGCCAACGATACAACCCCCCCCCCCCCTCTCCGAGATGTTCTTTTGTCGCCGACGAGTTGTCCGTCGAGGTTCCTAATAAATTGCTCGCCAAAAGTCTATATCAAAATGTGGATAAATCCAATCGGGGACAACAGAACATTGGAAATACCCCAGTTGTGCGTAACCATATCGGCCCATAATTAACATAATCAATCGGCGGATGAAGAGTTTCAGGGGTTGCCAAATACAGTTCTGTGTTCCCTGTTATCCTAGGGCACCATTGTAGTGCCCTAGGGTCGTAGGAACATCAATTCCCCTTCAGTACTAGGTAAGTACCTCGGGTAATTATCTATCCCTTACCAATCAATGCCCTCGGCGGCCGACTTGACCAACAACTAGGGCGGTGTTCCTGTATCGTTATACAATCGGAGGGGTAGAAAATCGTAGAAAGTGTAGACTGATTTGCTTAAGGCTAGCTCCCACCACCCCCTCGCCAGTATCCCGCTGTTATAGCCGTGTGTTGGTCGATTTTGCCTGGGACAAGTTCCCCGACTCCTATACGATTCGGGAACTAATCGTTCAATCCCAAATCGGTAGATGTGCATTAGACTTTAGGTCAGTATCAGCATCCACCCAACTGAACTCAGCCTCACGCGCAGCCGGTCCACGGTTCATCAGGGGAGTTCACGGGTGTATACATGTATACATGGAGATAGCCGTAGTCGTCGGTGCGGATGGCCTCCACACTCACACCCCTCATGTCGCTAGAGGAAGTGGGGAAACGCCGGAAGCTCTGGACGAGATAGCGCGTAGAGGCGCGTTAGCTGAAGGCGATGCATTCACTACATTCCCCAGGTCAGCAGACATTATCGGGGTGAGAGCACTTGGTTTAGGCGGCGGGTGCCGGTGATGTACAAGATCCGGGATGGCGGTCTCTAGTCTACGAAAATCCAACTCAATTATCGACCCTCCTAGTGAGCGATGTTTTTCATGGATGCAGTGAGGATGTCAGTCGATGGGGGTTTATACCAGGATGTCTAGGTGGTTGTTTTTATATTTACTTCTCCGGCTCTAACCCGAAATTCAAGTCGTGCTTGAACAAACAGGTTATTTTTGTAGATAAGGTACACAATTATCACCTTAAATACTATAAGGTAATGCAACATGTGTGTTACAATTTCTCATCACCGGGCCACTGACCTGCTTATCACTTTGGTGAAAATTATTGTTTTACCCTTGGCAACTCAAGACGGTTCACGTTTCATTATGGGGAGGGGGGCTCACTGAAGATCCCGAGCTGTTTTTAATGAAGAAACTATTACCTTAGTAATTACCTCCAGGTCATTGGGTACTGGTTTTTATAGAAGGAACCTATGAAAGATTAGGTTCAGAGCTTGTCTCCCTTCGAGTTTGAATAGTTAAATACCCGAGGTACTACTTGATGGCGGACTAGCGGGCAAGACGTGACCAAGCCACTGGCACTAGGGAAGTTCGGATTTAAAGGCGTCTCGGAAGTAAAGGTTTGATCAAATTATCCTGAATGACTAGGTAGGTGCGTAAGGATTAATTCACCAATACTTTTGGAGGGAGATGGATCGCTGGAACTGTGATTTCTATGGATTACCATAACCTTCCTTGCGTAAAATTCCGGTGATCTGGTATTATCGCTCACCAGTGAAATATGCACGAGGAAGCGGACGCTTCACGAAAACGAAATTGATCTGCCTCTGTTAGTCCCCAAATCGAACAAAGCAAACTAACTACTCATAGACTGAATATTGCAAAGAAATCTAAATCTAATACCCTAGATGAACTAAAAACTCTCTTTGACGAAAGCAATATGACCGATAATACAGTAATCAGTTTTGAACCTATCACTCAAGCCGCGCCTGACGCACAAACCATTGAGACGAACGCAACTGGGGAGGTGACAAATGATGCCTTAGCGAAACTTATTCGAGGAATCCCTAACAAAACAGAACTAGATATTAGAATAAGTCAATCGGAAGTGGCTATGACGCAAAAAATTGGTTGTGTACAAAATGACCTAAATATTCTCAAAGTCAACATACTACAGACATGCAATCAATTAACAAGTGATCAACTAAGCCTAAAAAAAGAGCACCTACAACTGAAAGAACGCCTCACAACAGTTGAAAGCGAACTAATAGGCATTAAATCACTCTGTGTTAGTTCATTTGAATCTAGTAAAACGGTAGCACCAGATAAAACTGAATCACACCCAAAGTCCTATGCGGCAGCTCTATCAAATCCGGTTGATCAGCGAACAAATTACTATTTCACGGATAAACAACGAAATGTCATGATCTTTGGGTTTGAATATGAAGAATCAGAGAACCTTGAAGAAATATTGCACTATATTTGTAATTGTGTGGGGGTCAGCATTCCTAAGCAAGATGTAATGCGCATAGAGCGTCTCACATACAAACAAATGAATGGTACTAATAGGCAGAACCGACCGCCACCTATTGTAGTGAGTCTGACGAACGTAATTGCGCGTGACAAACTACTAAATGCATCGAGCCGACTTGCCCGATCTGACCTACATATGGTCACCATAGCTCCTGATGAACCCTTCGCTATTCGGAAGCGTCGAGGTTTATTCAAAGTGATTAGAGGCTACCTGACTAGAATAGGTAAAGAGGTGACACTTGAGGGAGACAAACTCAATGCGCAGGGGCTTTGTTTCGATGTGAAAGGTACAGAGGAAATACCAAACTTGCTATTACCCCCAGATCTGAGGTCAACTCAACCAACAGGCCCGCTGGTAGGGACCCTAGTAGAAGTAGAAGTTGAACCAGAACGTAATCAAGTGTCAAATGAGGCTGCTATGGACGACGGGCCACCTCCACTTGAGGACCTGCCTGCCGTAACACAAACACATGTAAAAGCCGCACCACTGGCCTTCACGGCAGAGCGCATTCGAGATACTGAGCTGGGAGTTGTTTTTGCAGGTCCCGGAGCATTCCTCAGAAATATGTTCAAAAGTGAAATAGACTTTCATGTAAAGGAGGGAGTAGTTGACCGCCAGTTTACTTTCAGTTCAGTAGAACAGGGCTATCAATTTGTAAAGTCCTTGTACCATAATGAGCAGGTCAAAGCTGGCCAAATCTACGACCTAACTGACCCATTCGAAATAAAAAGAGTAGGAGGTCAAATCCGCACTAAAGACAATGGGTGGAATGAGGTTAAATTAGAAAAATTAACTGCCCTAGTCAGAGCGAAATTCGTCCAGAATGAAGACCTATTATGTAAGCTTATCGAAACAGCACAGCGCCCGCTGATTGAAGTGACAAATGACATGTATTGGGGAGCCGGGATAGGTTACGAGCGCGCACTAGTGTGTACAAAATTCCCAGGGTCCAATAGGCTCGGGCACATACTCGAAACACTGCGAGCAGAGCTCAAACCTCAGTAGGACAACTTTTCAGTACCTGTGCCTTACATACCTTACCATAATGTGTACTTTGATTCTTGGTGATTCCCGAATTGGACCCATTGCGGGCCAACTAAGACAGGATCCTAACGTTATCGATGCCTTTGGGATACCCGGAGCAAACTATACCGAGCTTAGTAATGTGGCCCTGAAAATGATACCTGCTGCCGGACCCGGTCTGCGCTTCGTGTTCCTGGTTGGTGGTATTTGTGATCTGACTACTAAAGACAGGCAAACACGCATAGTCTCATGTAACATGAGCAATCCGGATGAAGCTGGAGAACATATGGCTAACCTACTGAAAATGCTTGATTCTCGGTTCAAAGAACTCTACCCACATTTGCACGTAAACTATGGTACCTTCTTTGGCATTGAACTCTCAACATACAACCAATTCGATATCGAATTTGCTGAACAAAATCTGTTGGACCTGTCTGCTATATCGATGAATACTGAAATCGTGAAACACAACCAAGAGAATTACCTGGCCACCCCCCATGTAGGAACGCTTGTGTATATGAAACATTCGAAGGCGCACAAGACATCGATCCTCTATAGTAAGCTGCGTGACGGCTGCCATGTTAGCAGGGAATGGCATGGGAAGTTAGGACGAATCATCTTACGCGCGATTCCTGTGTGTATCAATAATTGGCAGTAAGCTTATGAAATGAAGGAAGTATCTACATTCAAGCACTAAGTATGGCTATGTATTGAGTAATGTTAGAGACCGTAAGGCTCACTGACTTGGTATACACAACTCCGAGACCGTAAGGCTCATTGATATATACATCTACATGTCATGACTGGTGTAACTTATTAGCAGAGACCATAAGGCTCACTGATTCAAACTTTCTCGATATAGATAGTTCAGAGACCGTAAGGCTCACTGATGGACTTTATTTTCATGTTACGACTGGTGTAGACTATTGTCAGAGACTGTAAGACCCACTGACCTAGCTCAAAAGATAATAACGGATGGCGCGAATCTCTTTGAGGTTCTGTGTAATAACATTACAACAGACTTACTAGTTTACACTAAATTAAAACAGAGACCGTAAGGCTCACTGGCGATGGATCATTGTAACTGTGACTTCCTAACATTATCAATAAGGAAAACTAGCCTGATAGTTCACCAATAGGGATGTAAATGGAGACATCAATACAGAGACCGTAAGGCTCACTGAAACTCTATTCTATATGTTCATTATATTTGTCAATTTTTATCGTATTTAATACCGCTACCTTTATGACTACATCTCATAGGATTCAATAATACATATATGAGACTTTTCCTTCTCTCCCTGCAATAAGTCCAGTGGCAGGTATATGCTCTTATATATACCTATACAATCAAAGTAAGCTAGCAAGTGAGGCTGACTTGACCTCGCTTGTAAAGTTGTGTACTGGCTGGGAATCCCCACCAGTTCACTTTACTTCATTTACGCATTTATTTCACTTATTCATGCTAATCACCTTGTTCATCCATGCCTGGTAAGGGCATTAGTATTATACATGTTAACATTAGAAGCCTTTTCCCAAATCTTGATCAACTTAAACTGTTGTTTGGTAATGACGATATCATTAGTATATCCGAATCATGGCTCGATAGTCGTTATACAGATGATCTAGTTTATTTTGAAGGGTATACCCTGTTCAGGCAGGACAGAGAGGAGCGCATTGGGGGAGGCGTTGCTTGTTATCTGAAAAATGAATATGGAGTATACGCTACTAAAGAGAATGAGCTATCTGGAACATTGGACGAAATAGAGTATCTAACCATTTCGATTAATAAGCCAAATTTCCGGAAACTAACAGTAATAACTGTCTACAGACCTCCTAAAGCCAATATGAACTTAGTTATAAATATTCTAGAGGATATAATGACTTCTGACAAGGCTCGGAACACAGAAATTTGGTGCTTGGGAGATTTCAATTGTAACTTGCTTGATAGTCATAATTATGATAAAGATAACCTCATGCAATTCAGTAGAAATAACAATCTCAAACAATATATTCAAGAAATTACCAGACCAAATGACAATGGAGGCACTCTAATTGATTTGATATTTAGTAGTTGTCCATATGTTCAAGAAAGTGGAGTACGCAACCACCTAGTCAGTGATCACTTGCCTGTCTTTGCGATAAGGAAGAAAACACACCCTATTCGTAAAAAGACAGAATTCGAAGGTAGAAGTTATAAGTTCTACAATTATGAGTCACTATCAGACTACCTAGGAAATGTTGACTGGTATGATTTCTGGCAAGAAAAAGATCCCAATAAGATGTGGAAATTTATAGAAAAAAGAATAACTCACTATCTGGACGAATATTGTCCAAAGAAGCGTATGAAATTTGTAAAGAAAGTAGACCCGTGGGTAAGTGATGAAATATACGATTTAATTGAAGAACGACACCAAATGATGAATGTATTTAAGCAAACGAAAAACAGGGGCGACTTGCGTAAAGCAAAAACGTTAGGTATAGGGATTAAATTTGGTCTTAAAAAGGCGAAGGATGAATTTTGTAAATTACAAATGGAAAATACAAAGAAAAATCCCAAAGAATTTTGGCGACTAGTGAACGACCTTATAAACCCTGGAGGGCAAAGTAATGAATGTTCTTTAATCAATGAAGATACAGGTGCCGAGGTACCTTTTAAAAAAACAGCAGAATTTATAAATGATTATTTTTCTAAGATAGGGGGAAAACTGTTTGAATCTGCAAATATGGATGCGTACCAAGATTATCTAACAAACCTAACAAATACACAAACAAATAACGATACTACTGACATAATTTTCAGCAAGTCTGAGATGCTCAAACTTATAAAGGAGATTAATATTAATAAAAGCTCTGGACTTGAAGGGATATCCTCAAGGGTGATCAGGGACTCGATGTTGATATTGGGAACTGAGTTTATTCATTTAATGAATGTTTCGATGAAGAAAGGTGTGGTACCTGAGGCATGGAAAATTGGAACAATAATTCCTATCCCCAAAGGGGGAAATCTACAGAAGGTCACGAATTGGCGCCCAATTACACTTTTACCTACTCCAGCAAAGATTCTAGAGAAGTTAGTTTATTCTGAAATTTATTCTTACATTGATGTTAACTCACCATTAAACAGTAAACAGCTTGGTTTTAGAAAAAATTTAGGAACAATCGATGCAGTATATGACCTAACTGACGACCTATACAAAGCTAGAAATGATGGCCTGACTACTGCAGCATGTTATGTAGACCTACAAAAGGCCTTTGATTCAGTACCCCACTCCTTATTGCTCGCCAAATTAGAACACAGTTTTAAACTGCCCATGAAAATTGTTACCTGGAGTAAGGATTATTTAGAAAATCGAAAGCAATCGGTAATTATAAATCAGCATCACTCAACTACCGCGCCTGTTTCATTCGGAGTACCCCAAGGCTCCGTATTGGGGCCACTCTTCTTTATCATGTTTATCGATAATATGTGCTCAGAGTTAACTGACTGTACCTACATACAGTACGCAGACGATCTGGTGCTGTATTATTCACATATGAATCATGACATTGTTAGAACTGTATTGCAGAATTCGCTTGATATAGTAACGAGTTGGTGTAGTGCTAATGGAATGACTACCAACTCAGGTAAGACGAAATGTGTCTGGTATGTATCGCAGCGTAGGAAACCATATCTCCCTGACATGGGCCTAGTCTGTAAAGAAAGGACCTTGTCTACAGTAAACAGCTATAAATACTTAGGTGTACAAATCGACTCAGCCCTAATGTTCAAACAACATATCAAAGAAACAATTAGAAATGTCCACAGTAGATTATTCAAATTGTCGAAACTAAGAAGCGCAATAAATACCAATGTAGCTCGGCAAATTTATACAACGATTGTGAGACCTATGCTAGAATATTGCTCATTTCTGTATGATGGTACGACTGTTAATGACATGAATTCTCTACAATTAATTCAAAATCGAGCTCTAAGAATCATTCAAGGTTGTACTAAAAGGGGACAGACCGTTGACTCGTTACATGAAAAGTACAACATAGACTATTTGGACTGCCGAAGGAAAATGCAACTACTGTCGCTAATGTACAAAAAGGCACAGATTAATGAAAACCTGGATTCTAATGTCAGACGCACCAGAAGTGATGACAGACTAAAGTTCAAGACCCGAAGGATCAAAAGCTGTCATTACCAAAGATGTCCATACTACAGAGGTTCAATGTTGTGGAATACACTTCCAACAGAATATCAAAAGGCTGAAACTAAAAGGAACTTTAAACTCCTGGTAAAACGTAGACTGTCTGTGTATGAATGGCAAACCTAACAGGAAAGAACTTACTAGTCTTGTAGTAGATTGATTGTAGAATGTGAGTACCCGGTTTTGATTGTGCTATGTCATACCATCACCATTACCATCATCATTATTCCAAGAGTTTTTTTTGATGTATCTGGCAATGTAACATGTACTATCAGTATGTAAAGTTACTTATACCTCCAGTGGAAGATCTGTCCAGTTGTGACAGAACTGGTTGAAATAAACAAAAAAAAAAACAAAAAAAAAACAAAAAAAAAAAACCTAGTACTGAAGGGGAATTGATGTTCCTACGAGCCTAGGGCACTATAATGGTGCCCTAGGATAACAGGGAAGCTGCATGAATCATGTAGCGATTCAAAGGAGATGTGATCTAGCTCTGACCCTAAACTTGAATGGATTTCCGAATTTATTTCGCACTTTACATTGACTAATTAGCTAACGTTTGTGAACTAGTCCCCCATTGGATATTTTTCCTAAACATTCCATGGGCGTTGGATATGAGTTCCCAATGTTAAGTGTGCAGAAAAAAATACCAGAGGTGAGATAAAGACACCTAGGTCCACCTATGTTTCATTGCGTAGATACAATCTGTATGAACGACATTGGCGAAACTAGTTTTTTAATTATATTATTGTCAAAAGAGCGTCCAGCTCCCTTTTTAACACGCCATAACAGAGATTCTCCATTCACTGCACATATGGGCATATATATGCTAATCAACCTCACTCTCCTGAACGTAGTCTCTATCCATGTGAAGCTTAATTCTTATCCCTGAGCACAACCGCCTAGAACACAATGAATTTTTGTGGCTACCAATGACATGCATTATTTACAAAAAAAATCGACAGTCTTTGCCATCATGTTGTTAGGGTATCAAATATCTGAATATAGACGGCATTGTTTAAATTGTTGTATTGTTCACATCATTTAGGACAAAAGATTTAGGCAACCAACAGTAACCAAATATGTGTTTGAAATAACAGTAAGGGATATTATTTGATATTGTACTTTCGCACTGTCAGGGTAGAACCAAAGGCACCATGGTCAGTCTAGAGCTCAGTCACGCGGGCTTCCTTCTGTGAATGACAGGTGTATATGACATAGTAGGCAGACAGTCAGGGGTCATCGGGTCATTGAATGGTCAGGCCAAGGTGAACCAGTCAGGGACCAGCAGGCAGGGGATTTAACAGAGCTCTCGGGGAGTCAGGTGAGCCACACCTATAATTGGTATGAGTAGGTGGCTGAGGACAGGATCTTGGCAAAACCACCTTGAACAGCCTATATGTTGCAGTGTAGACAGAACAGTTTGCTTGCAGAGGCATTCAGCAGATGTGTAATTGTGGTGCCATCTATCAGTGCTGGAGACCGAGAACTGATAACAATAAACTACGAGACGAACTATCACTCTATTCTTCAGCCACACCCAATGTTTCGTGTCGCTGCCATTCATGCTTTGTTAAGTGAAATGTCACTGCCACTTATATGCTATTTTTAGATATACACTTATCATTTGATTTGTGTAAAGGCCAAGCTACATTTGTAATATACTCAGGGGAGATGGGAAGAGCCATAAGCAATTAATAAAATGGAAATTGCACTTGATCCTGTCCTTTTACTAAAAGTCATATGGTCTTACAATTATAGTATCTTGAAACACATTATGAATTCATTTAACGCTGTCTATAGATTAGACGAAAATAAGCTAGGTTTATGTATGTTATTAATGAACATGAAAATAAGTGATATGTATCGATCACATCATACGTTTACTTTACGCAATGATATATACATAAGCAGGATTAGTGTACTTCTAGTTATATTATTATTGACAAATTCACCATGTTGTTTAAAACACAACTACTGTCAGCCTGTTTTTGTATAATTATAATCCTTAAAATTGTGAGATTTTACCTTCTAATGATGTCCATCGGATGGACGTACGCCATACGACTCAGGTGACGTACGGCATAATACGACATCACAGGCCATAAATACAATATGAGTAGGAGCTGGCTGTGTACATAGGCGATCCGGCCATAGGCATTTTCTAATGAACTATATCACGGTCTCATTTATTCATTGAAAGAACTATTTGGACTATATATATGTAATGTTTGGTGTAACCATTATGTTTTCTAGATCACATAAAGGAGTATCAAAGGTACGAATAGGTTAGTAATTGGGTTATGCGTAGAGAGATGTAGATGATCGATAGCCCTGATCAATGGTTAATCAATACACCCGTGACGGTGCACACATGTCGAATGTCAACACAGATGGGTGACTATTTGTTCAGCATGTTATAGGCGCCTTGCATTGAACATAGTGATAGATTAATCGCATGGCAATGGATTGCCTTGCGTGTTCTCAATCTGGTAATATCCGGGTTGGAAGGCATACAAGGAAAGGTATTTACGGATTTTTCTTTTACCAGTATCCTTCAAGTAGCATAGAATCTAATGAGGCTACATTATCATAGTACAACCCGATCACCAGTTGGGAATAGCAAGTGAATGAAAAATGATAAGAATATTGGATTATTGGCCCAAGTAATTGCCTCGGATCCATTGGGGACACCGCCAAATCTACAGTGGCAGGTTACATTACTATCCGGTCAATGATTCAGTGGTTTGTTAGTGACACAAAGACACCAAACATTTCCTGTTGGTGTCTGATGCTGAATTAGAAACGTATACAATTACATTTTGGTATTCAATGGTATTTCCGAGGTTTCCGCTGTGTTCAATTGAAAAGGGCCGAGCACACAGATTTTGCACATTCACAATGGTTATGATTTCCCCTCAAAAACAATTAGCAATAAATACAATTCGCTGTACTTTTCTTAACCAATTCCTCAGTAATGCCTCAGGACGATCCCGGGGCTAGTGCAAATAATGCCCCAGAGCATTCCCATAGCTAGTGCAAATGAAGCCTCAAATCATCATTTTCCTATTTTTGCTAGAATGTTATTCATTTAGGCTGAACATGGATCTTTAATCTTTAAGATATTTTCAGAGATTATATTTGACGCCTTTATAGTGACAATCAATGAATACTCTAATATCTATCACCATGTAAATATTGACAAACAACTTTAAATATGATGTAAAGCAATCCATTTTCTTAACAATTATAACAGAGACCTGCACTACGAGAGGTGGCCGGTGTCAGGCGTGCAGCATTTAACCCTATCAGTCCGAGTAATGCCTTGAGGCATTCCCAGGCAGGGGACGATGAATGCCTTGAGGCATTCCCATGCAGGGGACGCTGAATGCCTCCAGGCATCTTTTGGGGCCATTACTGAAAACGGTATTCTATGTGACAAAATTCATAAACTTTCTTAATTTTTTCAAAATAATTGAAAAAACACTATAGGCATCATTATTCAGTGTGAGTGTTCTATATGGAAATAAGACAAGGCATATCAAATGCACCTGTTGAATAATTTCCGGTACCATTGTCTTAAGGGCATCGTCCCCTGGGGGTATATTGCTTCATATGTGTTGGACTTGGCATGTAGGCCTCCTGCAAGGTGGTCGGACTGAAAGTGTTAATGGCGCATACCTGATACTGGCCCAGTAAGGAAAGGGCTAATTCGATTTCGTTGTTCCTTCTGGTTATGAAATTAAAGGTGTAGTATAGTAATAACGGCAATGGTATGATGGTGTTGGCGATAGTGGCAGTGTTAATGGTGGTAGCTCTTGGGCTGATAGTATTGGTGGGGAGACCCTCCTCTAGAATCTCTGTTATGGCGTGTTAAAAAGGGAGCTGGTGCCATTAGGATACAGGCGGAGTGTAACCCAAACCAGGCAGACATGGCATTTCCTATTCGCTCACATGCTATGCCAAAACCTACTCCCCTTTCGCATAGAAAACACGCAATAGAAAGGATCTGTTAGCGATACCCCCTGTTTAACTGAGTATTATATACATAGGTATGTTTATATATGTGTGTGTATCTTTGTGTGTGTATGAATACACCGTCGCAAGAGAAAGCGTCTCTGGATTTTAAAAGTGGGGTGGTCCACAGTTCCGACTGCGACTACCACGCCCTTCATAACTAGGAACAAATACATGAAATATGTTCATCATTGACGAATAAGCGTGGAAATAGGAGAAAACGTGCTTACTGGGTCCGTACAGATGGACTTGTTGTTATCGATTCATTTCAACGGTATCAAGTGAATTCCCCACGTTATATACCTCGATTTATGGTCATAACGCATTCCTACTCGTCACGAGGAGTTTATCAAACGTCTCCGAAGTCACCTATAGAGAGCTAACCCGGAAGTCCAACACGCCAGATGTACTCACTGGACATACGCGGAAATATGTTAATTAACTTCACTCTCCTTATCGTAGTCTCTAGCCATGTGAGGCTTGAATGAACCTAAATGTATCAAGCACCAGTAGGTCAATGAGGTATCCAGTGGGATTCAATAGGACTCTAGTGATTGGTCGGAGTCAGTTGGGCACGCCTCTAAGAACCAGAGACACTGGCACTCTGCTCCTCTCCCAATGTCACAGTGTTAGCATGCAGATAGTAAAGGGATAGTCTATGTGACCACTCTTACCTTTAGGCAGAGTATATGAGCATGTCGCCCATGCTCCACTAGCAATCTGATTGGAACCAAAGGATCCTTACTTTCGTTTATCTATTCGAAATGAAGGATCTTATTCCACAAGTAAAACTGAGGTCAGGTTAGGTTTCTGTATCAAGGTCTAGGTGATAATCTTTGTGTTTAAAGTACAAACGAAGGAGATTGGGTATAATATGTATTGTAGGTGTGTGTATGGTTGGGGTTGGGGGGATCTATACAAGACAGTGCTTATAGTTTATTCGCTAGAAGGCAACTCTATCACAATCCTGATAAGGAATTATGATCGGCAAACCCCCAAGGGAAATCATGCATACGTGTTTTATCGATACTTACCCTGTTCTTCTATCGCCATTTGTTATACTGGAGCTGATGCAAGTCCTATTTATGACTGAACTATTCACAATCATTGCAGATTCTGCAGTTTTAATAGAATTTCGGAATCTTTGCCAACATGGTACTATGACCAGACACTGAGCTCTGGATTGTCTGATAGTTAGAGTAGCTTGTGACTTTCCATAATCTCGATTATCTTTTCGGGCATCAGTTCTATTTTGGTTTGCATCATAATACATACTTATTACAATCAAATTTGTCACTCTGTAAACAAATCTACAACCTCCTTTTTAGCAGCCTGCTTAGAACTTTCATTTTTAACAATCATGGACTATGTGTATTCTCATTCACTTTGTTCCATAACATTGTACCATAATTTAGCGGTGGATTTCTGAATTATTCAGTGCTTGTCCACTTTTAGCTAATTGTTTTCCTGTGTATATTATTTCTCTTATATTATTGTTTACATTTCCTGCCCACAATCTGAACAGCAGCACAACTCTCATCAAATCCATTGTCCTCAAATTCTTCATTATCATGGATTTCTCTACATCTTTTAAGTTTTGTGCATAAATGAGGTAATCCCTATATGCTCAAAGTCCTAGTTAGCACCTTTCCATCAAATGGCATGCAGACGGCTGTATATGCAGCAGTCTAAGCATGAGAGAATATGTTTACTTCTTTGGGATCATCTCTGTAGATCTTTATCATCTATTTTAGAACAGTAAGAGGAAAGAAAACAATCAGATTTTACATGCAATTTTACATTCCAGTCCATATCAACTGCAAAACATTGTCTGGTTTCACATCCCATCGTATAAGTGCAGCATATGATTTCTAGTAGTTTTTCTATGGTCACAATCAGTGGTTACTGGAAAAAATTTACCTTGCAACATGACCCATCCCCATTCACGAAACTTGAATTCATTGCCAAAGTAGAATTGTACATATTCGATTCATAAGAATGTAATTTGGGATAAGACTTCTTAAGTCATTTCAGGCAACAATATTGAATTTGAGCTTACTTAATGGAATATTTCGGTGAATTGCATGGATTCTCCACGTAAGAGGACATGTATTCAGCATTTTAAATTGTGTTCCTACCTCAATTCAAACCAAAATTATAGAATTTCGGAGGTGTGAGCCACATTGGATTTATACTAATTCGACCTACTTTTACCATGTTTGGTATTGTGAGATGACTGATCTGCGATTAAGCTTATTGTCTTTTGCCGCCAGTAATGCCCCTTTTCAGAGATTTTGTAAACGCATTTCATGGATGGACCCTTAGTAGACACCGTTTAAAAAGATCCCATGAAGAACTAAAGTCGTGGTGCGTAAGGGTTTTAGAAAAAGCCATATAACCCACTCCACCCGCTGTGATGCCCCGCCTCTCACACTTTACATTGATTCAGTGCCCCTGGGGAGCCGGCCAGGCACTGATAATGCCTCATTGCCGATCCCCGGCGGGTTGTAAACGTTAACACTCTGCATGTACTGGGAATTGAGAGTCAAATAGCGCCCTCTGGCGGGCAAAGGACACGTCACAAAATGGCGGCCTCCACTAGAGGTCAGTACATTCACTTGTGTACCTCACTCTGCGTCAGTTTGGAATCTAAGAATATTGAATGACTGGTATGGAAACATTGAAACAAATTAAATAGCTGTTAGAATGGTTATAATCCAGATTTTCATAAGGATATTCTTTGAGATTCACTTGCACGCTATAGTCACGTTTCTAGCAGTAACTGCAAAGAAAATGAAGTCCATGTATACATGAAGTACCGTTCAACCAAATAATGTATAGTTGTCAGTAATATGTAATTAAACGAAATGATAAGGAGTACCGTATTAACTATCGTTGATATTCAATCACTGAATGGAGTGATCACTAACTTGATCCACAAAAGATATACCTTTAATAACCAAATATTCTGTTCAAGGATTATGAGGTTATTCTGACATATAGTTTTTATAGTTTCTCCGCTTATATTTGTGATTATTTTCGAAATATGAATATGGGTAGGTGTTGTTGATAACCCAAATTTTGGACACAATGATTTTTGAAGGAATAGACCTGTGGTTGTTTGTTAATGTTAATGATTATGATAACATGACTATGTTACCATTCACATTTTGAATTAAAGTCCCTCATTTTTTTGTTTGAAATATTCGTTTTTATCTTTAACTCTTAGTAGTACTTACGAAAACGATGCATTTTGGTGATCTCAATAATTCGGTAATAAATACATCTAAACTTGACAAAGACAAACATTGGTAACTACACCCATCAACATTAAGGACTAATGGCAGACGTGGCCACACACGCGAGTCCACGAGGTTTATCCTAATCCGGGCGGCTGTCAGCAGGGGGTCATCCGCGTTCCCCAGGTGTCACTCCAATCCCTCCAGGCCAGATCCGGGGGCCGTTAACACCCGGACAGCCGATGAGGGATCCATCGAAATCTGCCAACTGCAAATTCTATCAGGGGCGACGCAAGGTGGGGTCATGTCAGGGGCTCCAGAGGCGTAGATCACATGTCACTTTGCGGAAATCACTCGGTGTCAGGATCAAGCCGTGACAATTACTCCTCTGAAGGGAATTTGATTAATGCTGGTTCTAGGGTGCGTCTGGAGTGATGAGGCTAAGAGGGATAACATGACGGTTCTGGGTGACATCCCGGTCAAGGGTTTCCCTGGGATTTGTTAAAATAGATCAGGATTAGTATAGAAGTAATGCTTATGAAAAATTCAATTATTCCCCTATATCAATACCAGGAATCGTGGTCACTGACGGATTCTGGGAAATGTTATAAATGCCGTTGAAGTAATATTGAGGTTTAACGTTACAAGTAATAGTCTCAGTTGGAGACTTCGTAAGTTCATATCACACAGCTAATACCTAAATATTTAAAAGAGATTTTGAACATCACTGAAAGCACAGACATTTGTAAATAGGACTATTAGGACAAGAGGATGATTTATTTGACCATGGTGTAGGATTAGCAAACATAGGATCGTTAGAAGTAAATTCGATGTTTGAACAGAAAACGTGGGTCGCTGGGCCGGTCCTGGCCCGCAGCATGGATGGTATACCTTAGAAGTAGGACCGCGAGTTATAGCGCCGTTCCACTGCGCATGAGACCATGGCCCAGGCCTGTCTTCTATATTCTGCTGCAGCGCCTCACTTCCTTCCTGGTCTTGTCATGTTTGCCATCCCGGTAAAATATGTGGCGGTGTATTGAGGTGTGGAAGGGCCTGTTGCGGCTCCTACCAACTAACCATGGGTCTGTCACTATTCACAACCTGGTCGTCCCCCAGCAGTGTCACAGCAGGTATACAAGTGCACTCCACTATGCTTTCTCACTTTGTCCTGGTGTGCTGGCACAGCAACATTACAGCAACATCATCCTCATCTCCCTTGTCATAATATGCAATGGCCCCCCTCAGGTCTATATGATGCTTGCATATATCCTTGCAGCACTCATACCATCTCTTTTGCAGCAGCAGGAGGAGTTCCGGAGGTGGCTGCAGCACTTTGACATGGGAAGCTGAAAGGATACTGTTTCTGGGATAAGATCAAGGCAGCCATCACTCTCCACAACCTCCTGCACATCAGGTACCCAACAATGAATATCCATGAGGTTGAACATGATGACGACCACAACATTATTCCTACCCTCTGGGAGCAAGAGTTGCATTGGCCTGAGGTCAAAGACCCTTGAGTAGGGCAAAACAGAGACACTTTGACTGCCAAGTAACATCGTGATTATCGTGAAAAGCACTTCAACTCACTGGCCGGCACAGTCGAGTGACAGGATAGGATGATATGAAAGGAGTTTCCCATGGTGATGGACATTAGTTGACATACTGATAGTGGGACATTATACATGTTATGCCATTGTTATACATGTATTTAGTGGTATCTATTGTACCCATATTTAAATCTTTTTTTAACTTTATTGAGCTGTGTAGTGTCTGTGATTGTTCTGAAGGTTTTAAGGTACTTTTACACTTGCAACATATGCATAAACTCCTCAATAAGTTCAATAATAAACCATTGATTATAATATCAATAATATATTTTGTTTTTCAATTTCTCAAGTTCAGTTTTGTATCTATCACGTTCGGTAGTAGATCAGAAGTTGCAATTGATTTGGTATTGAGATTATTTACTTCGGTTTCATATCTACTTCAGTCTTCTTTCTCTCTCTAAGTATTCGATTTGAAGTTACAGTAAATTCTGTATTTGGTGAGATAACATCTCTCCTACGCATGGCCAAAAGGGAAAATGATGAGAGAAAAATTCAGTAAGTTCAATAACAGAACACAACATGAACAGTGCAGAAGAGGCAATGAATGATAATATCATGAGTCGCACATTCAGACATATCAAACAAGGCACATCAACGGAATGTTCATTTCTCTGAAGCAGGCATAGCAAAGTTCATTTCTCACAACCAGGTACAGCAAAGTTCATTTGGCACTGGACCTGCTAGTATGTCTGTACATTGGTGGGGTTGTCAGAGTGGTCAGTGTTGCTGTCAAGGTAATTGGGCTGGTAACTGAACGTGGGACTCTACTGGGGCAGAGGATGGATGATAATGATTGGGACCCCATCATCTGAGTATGATAGGTATAATAGGTCCTCCAGTCCCCCTGAAGCTCTCTGGATGGACATTTTAAATAAAGGAAAAACGGACCTAGAATCTAATCTGTGAATGTTACTCACTCACGGACTCGAAAACACGCCCCTCCCGGCTAACGGCATCGGGGTAATTATTTGCTGTTCCTCTATCTCTGTCGTCATGCCTGATTCATTTCCTATCTCCTATCTTGTGTTTTCATCCCCCCACCCACCCCAAGTGATACCTCGCCGTTCCTCCTTGTCCTCACTATCAGTTGTCTTTTCTTTAACCTTTCCTCCCTTGATTACCCCTCCCTTCCTCATCTCTTCCTCCCTTTATCCCTCCCTCCCTTGATCCTCTCTCCCTCCCTTGATCCCTACCACACTTCCTCCTCTCTCCCTCCCATCATCCCTACCGTCCATCGTCCTCTCCCCCTCCTTTGATCCCTACCTGCCTTCTTCCTATCTCCCTCCCATTTACCCTTTTTCTCTCATCCTTCAACCTATCTCCCTCCCTCCTTACCTCTGTATTGGCACTGGCCCCATTTTCCCTCGCGGCTCTGCTGTCCCTGTCTGCCTCAGTCAGTCATCAGTCGTATCAAAGCCTGTCATTCTATCCCCACTCTTACCCGCCTGCCGGCCGCCATCACGGCCCATTTCCGCCAGAGCAGACAGCATCCCGTTGTTCCTGTTAGCCTCTTCAAATCTACCCACCCCCAGGCGCTGCTTCGAGCTGTGCTCACCATCACGGGGGTTGTTTGGAGCAGCTCAGAGCCGCTCACACCGTCTATGGTATAGCGGGGTGTGTTAGGAAATTGAGGGGCGGAGCTGTTGGGAGTTGCCCGACACCCGGAGGCGGAAAACTGCTGGGAGTTGCCCCTGGCGGCTGTTATAGGCAACTGCCGAGCGGCTCGCGTGTCTGGTGAACAGCTCGCTGGTACCTGCGGCATGAGAAGAATGCGGATGTACTGAGCCATTGACGGGAAACTGTAAACACTGCATGCACGCACGGTACCAGCAACGTCAACCTAGTTATATCCAGATAGCACTAACCACCGGCAGATTTATATAAGATGGGATTCATGGACCCTGATATATTTATCGAAACAATTGATTCATTCTTATGTATTGGACAGATATGTCATGCTCCTGGTAGGAGTGTGTTACATGCGGGTTATACGATTGAATTCTTTGACTATGCACGACGCTTTAAACAAAGACTATGGTTCAAATTATAGCTGTGTCACTGAGTTACTTCTGCTATCCTACCGTCCTCATTTCAGATGAGATATGGTCATGACATAGGACTTTAGACCTGCTATTAGGTCCACAGGACTACCATTCTGTATATGTTCTCAGTATTATCTGAATATAGTCGCATTCCTTCAGCGTACAGAATTTTATTTTGACTTCTGAGAACAACGACATGATTTTCGTGTAGATGATATCCCGGAGAGCCTCAGCAGTCATTAAATTGCATTGTCGCGTTGCATACTCTCATATTAGTGAATAATAGTTGAAATTTACTGCAAATCAGCAATTTGGTAGGCCTTACCTGTAGTTGCAATATATTGGATAATATTCGTGTAATATTATTTTTCTTCAATGCGAACACTGGTATCCTGATGAGGAGGGAATCAACCGAAGAAGTCTTCTGTGAGTGACAATGTAGGGAAAGAGAAGTAGTAGTTCAATATATAGCAGCTTTTTTATCTATAAGAATGGCCTTATGAAAGATTTCAGACACGCATCTGTTGCCAGCGACAGCTGCAGCGGCGAAACCACAGCCAATCAGTAAGAGGTACCGAGGAGAGGGCATCCAAGGTTTCTGAGAATCTGTGTGAGCGCCTCGTGAATCGGAAGCACGATGACAAATATATCAATGCTGCCCACTGACCGTTGCAATTAGTGTATTCTTTGAATGATGTATGTATGCCCCCGATTACCCAGTAGCTGTTTCACTTCCCTTATGCATAGATATGTTATAACAGTAATTGATGAGTATGTTAAAGGCCAAGGCTGACAGGCGTCATATTTGTAGCAAATTGATCTTTATTGCAACAGAATCTAGAGCCGATAAATGTATATAATACCAATAAAGAATTTTGAATAAAAGAAAAGCTCCACAAGAGGTCCAATGTACCTGCCATTCTTGTACTAGGAAACCGTCTACGAATGTATAATGGTTGCTGTAGCTAATAAAACTAACAGCTGTTGGTTGCATGCATTGTACAAACTGGTATGTAATATCACATTCACAATCACATTCACCAAACTACTTGTGTGTACTCCACGGATTGCTGTAAATCGATTCATGGAAGACCTCTCATCTGACAGATTGAATAAAAGTTTAAAAAAGAAAACCACCACCAAAAAACATTGGTATACGTACTTGGAATTGTCCTACTGTTAATAGTGGGAGTATACTAATTAAGATTCGCTTGGTAACGTTACAAACAATCGGCTAAAACTAACTGGTTGATTTTATGAAAGAGACACAATCTAGGGTCACACATTAATGGTTGATTAAATGGTTTTATTAGTTCAAGTATTCTTGATAAAGACACTCAGGATTATTTAACTTGGTCTGTAGTTTGAATTCCTTTATATCTAAGATATTTGCAAAGGCTGGCTTTAAGCTGTTCCAAGCCTTTATTCCACGAATATGTGAAGAATTTGTAACGACGGGATTAATTCTCGGGAGAAGTGTAAGCCTGATACCGTCATTCCTTCTCGTAGGTAGGTTACGGTGATCAATGAGCTCTGGCCTTTTTGTGAGTGAATGTGAGTAATATAAAACTTATAACTTTTATTTACTCACATTTAATTTCCCAGTTAAGACAGTCGCTATCATACGCAGATTAGATCATTATTGCCAACCTCTTAATCTCATATTAACGAACCATAATGAATATAGTTTCACCAGGGCTAAGTTGTCTTCTTGGTTTGCCAGGAGAGGGCGGTATTATCAGAACCACTCAGGATTAATTTAATCGGGATATTACCTACTGATAGACCTTTCAATTGCCATCCTGGTTTCTCTAATTCTATTTTATATCATTGACACACAACGCTCCCCACAATAGTGAGATTGTCCAGCGAGGGTTACAGGGATCTCAGGTTACAAATGTAATCTTTTACAAATAACAAGCTGAATAACAGTAGTAAAGTGTAATAATAACAGAATATATATGGTCGGAAATCACGAAATGGCAGCAAATGCAAAAAATATCGAATTTAAGAGTATTAATTCCTTTTAGAAAGATCATCTTGACATTTATGGGGGAGGGGGTGGGGTTAATGTTCAAAATTGGGAACTATCTACCATAAACCAGTTCAACAGAGGGCCTCAAAGTTGCAAATGTAAAAACACGTCACGTTACGACCCCACCCCCTCCAATTAAGCTATATTGGTTGCTGTGGGGACCCAGCGTTATCCCTGCTCTTTCTTTTAATACAGTTTGAGGATCATATAAATATATCTAGAAAATGCATTAAACTCTGGTTATCAATTTCTTAATTCTGCTAGGGTGTACAGCAAAATATCATGATGTTGTAGAGTTTTAGATTTTCTAAAAAAACTTACTATGACATTAAGTGTAGCTCCTTTGGGAAGCAGAACAATAAATGCCAAAATAGATTTATTTTATCATAAGCTATTCTGGCTGCATATTACAAAAAAGTAGAGTCTAAAGAATAAAATAGTTGCTCTTATAACAGGCCAATTAGGGAGGAGTGTCATAACGTGGCCTTTATTTTTAGATAGATGGGGTCGTGACTTGACGTGTTTATTTCGCCTGCCTTTAACACCTAAAGTATAAGACACACTGAATGACTCCGGAGCCCGTTGAATAATCTAGGCTCTTACACGAAGGTCCTTTCTGTACCTCGTACAAGGTTAATCATTAAATGATATTTAAGTTTGTTCGCTGAGACAGTCGTAGCCATCCATAAGGCCGTATATGAGTGTTAATTAAAGTTGGCCTACATTGTCCCTGGGTCTCCTTCATAAATATCATAAGGAGGTGTGTGTGTGTGGGGGGGGGGGGGGGGGGTTCACTAATCGTTGGCTGACCCTAGCCTAGCTGTCCTACACCTACCGACTAGGGCCGACTCTGTTAGGATGCCTCGCCTGAGACAAATTACTGTTCCTTTGTCGCCTACAAATATACATCTATGTTCCAAAATCGGTAGATGTGTATTGTGGTTTAAGCAGCACCGAAACTAACACCGATCAACAACACTTACCTACTTTGGGGCTGTAAATTGTACATGAAAAATGTTTTACCCTTTTTTCCTGACCCTGACTGACATCTTTGGCCTCGTATTTACCAGGGGTCATAACGTGACGGGAGTCGTAACGTGATGAATGATATTAAGGAGTTGATAATTTTTTCTTTTCAAAGATAAGGATTTCATTCTGAAGCCAATCTTAATGACTAATACGAGGCCAAACGAAAAATGTTTAATTTTTCACGTGAAAAAGACAAATAGATAGTATACAAGGTATACAGTACACAAAGGTATACAATATTTGTCAACAGTAAATTTTCATAAATGGAAAAACACCCAAATCTGTGGGGTGGGTGGGAGGTAAAGAAACGTTTTGAGTCTTTGATCGAATTTGAAGAGACTGACACGTGATGTGACACGTCACGACAGTGTGAGTTCTTAAACGTCCGTTAGATGTCTCTTGCTGCGTTGCCGCGCTTAATACGACAGCTGCCTCAAGCCATTAGACTTCACATGTTCATATTAATGTATATATCTACCCAACAGATCAAACATATTTCTACCTCTTTTCCTTGCCATTATATCCACCGGGGTCGTAACGTGACGGGGTCGTAACGCAATGAAAAGTATCTTGGAGCTGATAATTGACACTTCAGTCTAAGACCATTCTGTATGTATATATCTACCTGTCAAAACAAAGAATGGAGAGTGGGAACTCGTATATATCATTGAAGGATGACTACACTCAGAGCAGCGACCTCAGAGTAGCACAGCAAGATGTACCAGCAGCAAAGATCAACAAAGGTTCGAGCATGATTAGCTAGAACCAGCTGCGGCAGTCTGGGGCCATATAATGGGGGCTAGTAAGCCTGCGGAAACATTCACGTGATCCTATTGGAGAAACCCGAGTGATGTTAAGACATCAAGATTATCTCTTGGGGCTATTAAACTGTTACAGTCTTAGTTTTCAATGAAACTTTACATTCTGAGGTCCTCGAAGAACTATTTTGCATTTCAGCACAATCTCGTAAATTCCAATTCTATCGTTGCATGTGATTAATGGCATCGAATTCCACAAATTTCCCACATGCCTGAATATTGCAATACCAGAGGAGAAATGCAGAAACTAGATAACAGATAAATGATGTTTAAGACATCATCATTGTCTGTGGGGCCCAGTGCTACATCGATTCATTTCAGGATGTATCTGACCTCTGACCTCTGGGTATGTTTGACGGACAGGTGTCTTGTGCAACTCCGTTCCCACGCCATCGATCTGCCCCCCTGGAGTGCATATGTTTCACTACATCAGGGAGATTGATGGAGGGTGAAGTAGGTTAGCCCGATATTACCAACCATATGCTTCTCGTATCCATGTATGCTATGCATTACTTGTCACACTAATTTGTTTGAGCATTTGCGTCTACCCTTTGTATAGTCGAGATCATGTATAAATCTGTAATGTGATGATATAATATGTATTTACATGCTGACGTAAAAGTCCGGGCATACATATTAATGCCACTATACCTCACCTGGAACTAAGATAATGTCTCCCAGTCAAATAGCTTAGCATGCCTTACAGACATTTCAATCACTGGAAATGCGTCAGTTATTTTCCCTTTAACAACAAGGTTTAAGATCAAGGATTCTACTTCATGTGAATCAGAATCAAATATCATGATAACTGCCGTATAGCGAGCATCCGCCATATAGCGAGCTCTCAAAAAGATATGATTATCTATATTATCTTCGCATACATTCAGTCAGGTCTGTCCTTACCGATGAGGGGCTCTATCCAATTATGTAAGGAATTTTCAGTATTTTAAGCAGCTATTACAAGATCATCTAAGCAGTAATAGCTCTTCCAAGGACACAATTCTTTACTCATATACTAAACACACTGGTCAGGGAATATGTATATATATATATATATATATATATATATATATATATATATATATATATATATATATATATATATATACATATATATATAATATTGACCTCATTACATAATAGATAAGAAGTGACACAGGAGTTGGCGGAAATTAATTACATAGTAATTAACAAATAACAGGCTTTATTCAATTTGATATACAATGAGTATAAAACTCATAAACCTGCCACAATATGATACATACAGTTGGGGTAAATCCCAAATTTAAAATTGAAATTTTTTTTCAACCGAGTGAAAAACACAAGTGAGTTGGTCGAGGAGCAGATGAAGAGTGGCTGGGTAACCGTTATGAGCTGCTCACTCCACACGTTAGGAATTATCGCCGTGGTTATCGCATTATCCACAGCAACCACCTGGACAACGGAAGTGACTGATATCCGAAGTGAATAATACAAAGAAAGAAATACAAATCATATTTTTCCCTCCAAAATTGATCTAAACCAACCTGCCTCATTGCAAACAATATATTCCAAGTGAAAATTAAAAATAAATTTGCTTTTTAAAAATATTTATATGCACTTTTATCTTGGCTAAAATTGGGCTTCTCTTTACGTCGCCATTTTTCTCTATCCCATTGAATAATGAAAAATTGGGTAACCACTGCTGTTTTGGTGTCTATTGTAATCCATTAAGTGTGTATTAAAGGGGGGGAAATAAAAAAAAATTATAAGAAAAGGACTGTGGACTCCAAAAAGGCCGATGTAATGGAAAGTCCTTATGGCTAAAACATGCTCATCTCTACATCGCCACCTTTAGCAATGTCGGAAGCAAAGAAAAAATGATCAATATTTAAAAAAACACTTTAGAAAATTAGAAAATATGCTCGGCTTCACTGTCAATTTTGTCCTACATGTTATGTACATTTTTTCTAGTAAAAATGGTGTGAAAACTGTGGCGACGTAAAGATGAGATTTAGTGTCTCTTTACGTTGCCAAATTTTATATGTCTCTGGCAATAAGGAAATGAATCAAAATTTAATAGTTTTACCCTCAAACTCAACCTCAACCTATGTCTCACCCTCACTGAGAGTTACAACCTCATTACATGAATTCAATCTGAGATATTGGTCTTTAAAGTGGCGACGTAAAGATGAGTACTCATCTTTACGTCGCCAGTTTATATTTCTCCATGGGAACAAAGTGTGTTGATGTAAATTTCAATGTTTTAGCCTCAAACTCACCCTCAACTTATGTCTCACCCTCACTGGTAATCCCACCCTCTTCACATGAATTGGAAATGAGATATTAACCTCTGAAGGGGCTACGTAAAGATGAGTACTCAGATAGTACTCATCTTTACATCGCCCATTTATATATGTCTCTTGGAACAAAGATTCAAATTCAATTTTGATTGTTTCAGCCTCAAACTCACCCTGAACCTTTGTCTCATCCTCACTGATAATTACACCCTCATTATATGAATTAAACATGACCTTTAGAAGATGAGTACTCAGAAAGTACTCATCTTTACGTCGTCCATTTATATATGTCTCTGGGAACAGATATTTATATTAAATTTGTGGTTTTTTTTAGCCTCATACTCATCCTCAACCTATGTCTCACCCTCACTGATAGTCCCACCATGGTCCTATTAATCAAACATGAGATATCAGCCTTTAAAATTGGCAACATAAAGATGAGTACTCATCTTTACGTAGTCCATTTATATATGTCTCTTGGAACAGATATTTATTTGTTTGATTGTTTTAGTCTCAAATTCACCCTCAACATGTCTCACCCTCACTAATAATCCCAACCTGGTCACATGATTTAATTATGAGAAAAAATACAAATTGGGTAGAGCATGGATCCATACATGAGGTATTCATTGTAGTCAGGTAGGACAAGTGGCGACTTCCATAACCAGAAATTAATGTCTCATCTGGTTGAGGTGCTCCCTGGTGTATTTTACAGAATATGCCACCTATATACCAATGTATATCACCCATATTAGGCTTCAAAAATGGCGATGTAAAGATGAATAATTTAAATTTACGTCGCCCATTTATTTTTCATCTCTGACTATTTTTAAATTAGGTTTTTTTAAAATTATTTCCTGTGGGAGATGCGTTGTACGCGACTCCTGTCGGAAATTTTTTTTTACGACAGGAGTCGCGTACAACGCATCTCCCACAGGAAATAATTTTAAGAAAATATTTCTCCGCAACGACATTAACCAGACCTACCCACTCCTAAGTTAACCCTCACCATCCTAGATGCTTCGGGGCAGACAGCCGTCAACCCAATTTCCGAATAATAACACGAAAATACCGGCTGGTATCGTGTCTTTTATTAAGAGTCGACTTGGTGAGGTGAAAACGAAATAGGAGTTAATTGTGGTAGCGTTACGCACTACACGCAACGTCTAGACTTTCTATTTTTGAATTAGGTGATCAGGGTAGAACTATCAGTGAGAGTGAGACATAGGTTGAGGGTGAGTTAAGGCTAGAAATTATGAATTTTCAACTTATTTTTCTGCCGCCAGAGGCATATATAGTTGGGCGACGTAAAGATGAGTAGAGGACGTAAAGATGAGTACTCATCTTTATGTCGCCGTTTTTAAAGCCTTATGGGTCGGATTTTTTAACCTGCTATATTACGCTTTCTTCCTGGGATCAGACACTCTAAAAGTAATTTTAGAATAATACTTCTTTCTATATCTTATATTAGCCTCCTACCAGGTACCTTCCAGAAAAACATTATTCCAACAAAATCAGACCAATGGTTCAGATTTGAGAGCCTTTTAAAATTGTGTATAATACTGCATGTTTTCCACCCCCTAAGATATTTGAAATTTCAAGAAATGTTATAAAAGGTTATAATTTGAGAAAAACTGATCTTTTATGGTGACATATGTTATATTTGACCCCCCCAAAAAATTCACATACTAGATATGAAACAAAAGCAATGAGCATATTTAGGTGTTGGGCCACACAGGGGTGTCGGACAACACAAGGGGTGTCGGACAACACGTTTTAAATCACTCAGAACAATGGACAAAATAATATTTGTGGCTATAATCCTTTATATTCTTAATCAAATGATAGAAATCTTCGTTTTTCAAAGCAAACCACTCAATTATTGATAAGAAACAACCCCAAATTCATGACTTTTATCTGAGCGTGTTGTCCGACACCCCGGGGTGTCGGACAACAGCTTTTTAGCCACAAGAAGTACATTTCTTTATTTAGGAAAAAAGTAAATTGGTTATTCATAAGTGGTAGGGATACTTAACATATACAGGGGTATTTGTTATTCTATTATGATTATTATTTCTTCTATACATCTTTTAACAGGTGTATTGTCCAACAGCCCATTTTTTGGAAAAAATATCATCATGGAATCACAATGTTTTAATATCAGAATGGATAATCCCATTGTATTGATACTTTCAGGTATCACAGCGGAGATTTTGTTCAACATCTCACAATAAAGGAAAACTAATTTCTCATTTCAAATCTCATTAGTATTATCCTCTCAAAATTGGGGTGTCAGACAACATGCTCTATAGGTCTCTCTGTTGGAAAATTTAAAGGTCCTGGATAGTTTTGACCATTTAAATATTTTTTCAAATTTTTATTTTTTATTTTTTTTATATTGCAGTTTTTATTCCAAAGGTCATTGAGGTATACAGAAGGTAATATTATTAACAACATTTTTTTTAATTTTTGCCAATTTTCAAAACTATATTGTATACACTTCTCATGACATATGGTTTAAACACCTTAATAAAAACACTTGGCTCAACATTGTGCCTCATAGACTTTTAAAAAAACCCTGAAGATCATGAAAAACACTGTTTTTGTTGATTTTCGGAAGGAAATATTCCTCAGAGCTATACAATACCCTATATTGGAATTAAAGACCATCAAAAGATGTACCAGAAATTGCCACTTCTACATCGATGAGATGCGTTCATACAACATCAGCCTTAAAAAACCCTGTTTTTGGTAATTTAGCAGGTTTGGAAAATCCCACCCTTATATCTCATGTTTAAATGATCTGACCAGGGTGGGACTATCAGTGAGGGTGAGACACAGGTTGAGGGTGAATTTGATGCTGAGACATTCAAATTTCAATTAAAATCTTTGTTGCTAGAGACTTATTTATATGGGCAACGTAAAGATTGATTTTGCATCTTTACATCGTCCATTTTGTAATGAAAATTTAAAAAATATTACATACAATTGATATCATTCAAAGATATGATATAGAAAGAGATGATATCCAACTATAGTCCAGTCAAAATAAGGTTTGACCTGCCACAAAAAGCAATAGTTTCAATTCCAGTGGCATTCACCTCAGAATGCCTCACATATTGCCAGAATGAAAATCGAAATTAATCCAAGTGGTGGAAGTAGGTCAAATTGACATAAATCCAATATGGCCACCCTAAATATATGAAATCCCATAATTCTGGTTTGAATTGAGGTAGACACACAATTTAAAAAGCTAAACATATGTTTTCTGGGGTGGGGAATCCAGACAAGTCATAAGTAAAATCATATCTTTTGAGTAAATTTGCGTAAATTCAATATGGCTGCCTGAATTCTATGAAATACCTTGATTTGGGTTTGAATAAAGATTGAAACCTGATTTAAAATGCAAAACATATGTTTTCTGAGGTGGGGAATTCATATAAATCACCAAAGAAGACCTATCCACAGAGTACATTAGTGCAAATCCAATATGGCTGCTTGAGTTCTATGAAATACCCTAATTTTCGGTTTGAATAAAGATACAAATGATTTTTATAAGAAAGCTAAACAGCTGTTTTCTTAGCTGAGAAACACATATATGTATATGACACCAGGGAAGTCATATCTTTCTTATAAACAGGTGGAACAATGAAAAGTCCAATATGGCTGCTTTGTAATCAATGACTTATCATAGCGATTCTACAAAAACAATGCAAACACCAACTAAGGAAAGTGATACACATGATTTTTCAAAAGCAATTTTTCTTCTGGATTAAGAGAAAACTGCAACCAAAAACTGTTTCTTTTTTTGTGTTTCAATAAGTAAAAATAACATTGAATGATTATGGTGCCATGGTTAGCTCCAAAAACACAGCATATCAGAAGGGTTCATGTATTCTTCTGCATGAATATATTGGGTTGTTTAGACATGTGAGTTTAATCATTAAAGATACAAAACAAAATATTCAATATGTAAAAGTAACACTAGTAGCCCATTAAGTTCAGGGTATTAAGAAGATTGATAAGACCTAACAGAAAATGTTAGAGCTGATTGAACTACTTCAAGGTGTCCTAGAACAGCTCAATACACTCATTTCAGGATCAACCACAGAGGATCTTTAAGACACTTAATTGATAACAGAGAGAATTCAATTGGTTGGTATTCCTAAATTTTGATTTGTAAAAGTAAATAACTGAAAAGCTCTGGTTCCATTAACATCATATTGGTAAATAAACTCTTTTGAGCTTGTTAAGTCTGAAGACACTGGACACTAGGAATGGGCAACAAATAATTATACAATAGATGTCCCAACCAGGGGTAAAAGAATAATGGAAAACCAGCAGTTGATTTGGCTCTTGTCTTCACAGTCTGTTCTAATATCAACATAGCTATACAAGTATTAATATCAATAATATACAGTAAAACCCCTCTTAAGGGGACACCCTCCGTTCCGGGCCAACTGTCCCCTTAAGCGGGGTGTCCCCTTAAACGGGGTTTTCAGTCTGTCAATGGTTAAACAATAGAAAATAGCTACATAAATGAAGGAAACTATGGTTATTAGGTTAAAATGTTTATCAATAACACATAGTTAAGTAAATAAACATAAATTATATAATATAAATGAATATATAAGTTAGGTCTATACATTTAGGTAATAGATAAGCATACGAGTGAATATAGTTTGGCGAGAATACAACCAGACCCTATGGCCATTTATTACGTGAATACAGGATGAAGAAACCCCCAGTATTACATAAATACAGAACTGGGTAACTTAAACCTAAATTTAAAAATTAAAATTAGGTCCTGCTCATACGATTGACTAAGGAAGAGTGAGGAGATCCCCAACCGTCGCATCAAAGGAACTATGACGTGTGCGACAATAGGCCACGCCCCCGAGTGGCTATACCATAGATACGTGCTTAGCAAATGGGGGCCTAATTATATATGTATAAGTAAGTGCATTATACATTAATATAAGTTAGGTCTATACATTTAGGTAATAGATAAGCATACGAGTGAATATAGTTTGGCGAGAATACAACCAGACCAAAATACCGCCAAACTACAATTACGAGTAGTTAGGAGTAATTACCTAGAAAAGAGTTTACCAACTCCGATTCTTTATCTGAAACAGAATTATGTAAGTATCTGTAAACCGCTGACGATTTCCAATTACCCTTAGCTCGGATTACCTCAATAGGCATACCGATTTTTTGCAGGAAAGTCGCACCCCCATGTCTCAGTGAGTGTGTCGAGACCTTTCCTGTGATACCAGTCTGGAAAGCTAGGTTCTTTAGTCTGGAATTAAAATAGCTGTAAGTCATAGGTCTATAATTAGACATAGTAATCAAGTAACAATCCGGATTACTGTAATTGATGGATTTGAACATTTCGTTGATACATAGCAGAGAACCAGGAATCGGGTGAATGTAAATATCATATGGTTGAATCCCGAATTGATCTGTTTTGCTTGTACGAATGTGGATAATTACCATTTTATCAGAAATTTTTACATCCCCGAGTTTTAGATTGTGAGGGGATTTTGAAACATGAGATTTCCTCAATAAACCACGAAAACATAGCATAATAGCTAACCATAAGTTGAAATCGTCATGACGAGAGATATCTAACGTTGAACGAATTTTTAACAAATCAGTAGGTGTAAGGGGATACCTAGAATTATCCTTAGATAGATAACACCTCTGAATACCTTTAAGTACCATGCGAATTTTAAAATCGGATGAGTAATCCCTGTAACCCTCGATTTTTTGATACCACCAAACTGCTGATAAATAGTTTTTTATAGACGTTGGTGATAAATACTCTGACAAATATGATATATACCAACAAGCTTGATCCCTAGTACAAGGGAAAGGTGACAAATGATATTTTTCACAAAATCTTCTGTATAATCGTAACTGATTTTCCCTTGCTTTTTTAGTAGATTCCGAGATTGATTGTGAAAAGAATTTCTCTGATTTTTCTTGTAATTCCCTGGTCAAGTCTGTAAACCAGAACAACACATGTTGTTATCGGAGAGAGTTTTAACGCATTTGTCATAAACACCAGGGTAAATTATCCTGGACAATTGGTCCGCTAATATATTATTAGCACCTTTGATATGTGTGGCCCAAACTTCAATATTGAATGAAAAACAGTACCAGAAAATTTCTCGTAACCATGCCATACAGGTACGATTTTTGCTTTTACCACTATTCAGCATGAATAGAACTTGCATATTATCTGTCAAGATAATCACTTTTTTGTTACGATAATTATCGCCCCATCGTTTTAAACCTACCAACACCGGCCACAACTCTAGAACATTTATATTTAAGTCGAAAAAATCGCTATCAGGTGGTTTTTCCTGATGACCACAACCATTCAATAATGAAATTTCATTTTTCCAGTTACCAAAGAGGTAATCCCGGCCTGCCCAGGCCCCAAAACCTTCAAAAGAGGAGTCTGTAACGATTGGGATATTGTGACAAGGAGTTTGTATAAGGGATTTACCATTAAACACTGTACAAAAATGTCTCCACCATAAAAGGTCAGCCTCCAATGATTCATCGATTTTTTGAGATTTTTTATAATGTAAATCCCTGCATTTATCGAACAATCTTCTGCTGAATGTTTTCCCACCTTTAACGACTTGAGAACAAAAAGACATATTTCCACCGAGTTTTTCTAGGTCTTTTTTAGTTACAAAGCCTTTTTCTAGTGCATTATCGATTAAATTCGCTAATTTATCGATTTTCTCTTTTGGTAGACTTAATTCCATCTGGACTGAATCGATTTTGATACCCAGAAACACCACGCACTGACTGGGATTTGTGACTTTATTAGTGGCTATTTTGAAACCCATATTCTCGATTGTTTTTATTACGATTTCTCTATTTTTCAGACATTCTTCGTAAGTTTTCCCTAGTACGAGAAAATCGTCTAGGTAATTGGTAACATGCCCCGCCCCTTTTTTCTCCGAGATTTTAACTATAAAATTCGAAATATTCGTAAATATGTTAGGGGCGCATTTCAAACCAAAAGCCAGGCGATTGTCTTTGTAATATTTGTTATCCCATTTGAAACCTAAAAATTCAGAGTCCTGTCCTCTGATATGGACCGATCTATAGGCGGACTTTATATCTATTAGACTCATGTAATCGTATTTTTCCATTACCTCGACTACATTTTCTACAGTATTGTATGAAAAATGTTCAAATGTTTCACTCATGTGATTATTAATGGATATACCATCAGGTCTGGAGCAGTCTGTTATAGGTCTGAATTTTCCTGACTCCTTGAAAATACCGCCTATGGCATGTACACATTTTGGCCTAACCTTAGTTTCCGATAGGCGGCCACCTATTACTTCATTTTTAACTACCTCGTTAAATTTTTCAAACCCATCACCACTATTTACGGAATCGTAATTTTCACATTCATATTCGATTTCGAGATTCTCATCGACGATTTTGAAACCATTACACAATCCCGACCATAGGAATTCTTTTTCGTCAGCATCAACTGTATCTAGGGCGTTTTCGCCTACCAAGAAATGCAGAACGGCATGGTTTAAGATCAATCTCAAAATCATTTACTTTATAGACACAATTGCAACTACCGTTAATGCAATTTTCAAAAATCGTGACATCCTTACCTTCAGGATTTTTAACGATTTTAGGAGTATTCTCCCGTTTCTCCGATAGATCAACGTTAATCCAACCATCGTAGTCCCGCTTAGCGGAATCACCACCGATGACGTCATTTGCGTGCGGGGAATCCCGGCAACCAAAAGCGTCCTTAGTAACGGACACGCCCACCGTTACCCGGTTTGAATTCCCGCTCGGGAATTCGTTTCATTTAACGAATTTAGAGTCTTTGTTTGATGAAGATTTACAATCGGAACTACCGTGACCAAAAAGATGACAATTTGTACACGAATGCTTATACTTGCAATTAGCGAACTTACATCCCTCGCTTTTGTTGAAGGCGAAACATGTGCTTGTTTCGCTAGATCCTTTTGATTTATTTTTACTCGTTTTACGATTTACCGCAGCTGCTTGCGTGCCGTCATAAGATAGATATCTAACGATGTTTGCTGGGTTTACCACTGAGAATATATCTAAACCTTTGCTTTTCGCTTCAACTTTAACGCTTTCGTCGTAATTAATCAAGGCCTCTGCCGTGAACATTCTGGTTTCGCTTTTTTCTGCCAAAATGATTAAATGGTCCAGAAATCCATTAATATCATCGTATTTTTCGTTAATATCTTTTAACATCTTTAGATTTACCAAGTTCAATTTCTCCACACTGGCGATTTTTTCATCTTTTTTCAGGTATTTTTTAGAAGAAAACATATTATTTTTACCTTTGTTTCTTTTATGTTTTCTGCTTGCTGAACGTGATCTTGAACTTGATCGCGAAGAATCAGTATCATCTGAAGAACTTGAATCTGTATCATGCGATTTTTGATGTCTCGATTTCCTCCTCGATCTTGAATCACTGTCACTTGATTTCTTCTCGTGAAGAATCTTCTCCATTTTTCCAATGGCCCTCATGAAGGTTTCCTCCAGGTTATCGATTCTAGTAGTCAGGGCTGCTGCATTCTCTCGATTTTCTCTCGATGGCATCCCCGATGAAGCCGGCATCCCTCTCGTCTGGTCAATACTACTTACTTCTGAGTTCGACCTATCCCCTGCTTTAATGGGGGTGAAGGGGGCCTCCCCTTCACAACTCATTTCGGTAATATTCGATAATCCTCTCTCCACCTTAGTCGGCGATTTCTGCTTTTTCGCCTTTCGTCCCATTATCAGATATATTGAATTTCCCAAGAAATTCGTTAAAACATAATTCGTGAGCACCAAAATTAAAATTAGGTCCTGCTCATACGATTGACTAAGGAAGAGTGAGGAGATCCCCAACCGTCGCATCAAAGGAACTATGACGTGTGCGACAATAGGCCACGCCCCCGAGTGGCTATACCATAGATACGTGCTTAGCAAATGGGGGCCTAATTATATATGTATAAGTAAGTGCATTATACATTAATAAATATACATAAAAATAAAAAATAGATAATAGAGGTTGAAGGTGGATATACCTTCCTTGTGAAATTCGCTCCTTTTTATACCCCCGGTCAGTGCCCCCCCCCACGCCCCCCCACGCCAGTAACTTCTGAGAGAAATCAGCAGGCCTAAAAGGACTCATTGTGAGCCGCCCAGAGCCGCAACGGCTCACTGAATACCGCACCTTCAAAGCTCCCTGTGTCGCCCACAGCTAACCTGTAAGCGGGCCTCTTTCCTGGCACCTTCAGCAGGCGCGAAAATCACTGGTACCAAGGCCCGGCGTCCACTGAGCTCCCGATATCCTATGATAGACCTTACGATGCATGCATCGGGTTGCATCCTCGGGTGTATCGGCTACGAATTAAAGCTGACTTGCCAAATGGGCACCATAAACTTGGATTTTCAGTGTTTTTGATATGATGTCCTTCCAAACTGTCCCCTTAAGCGGGGTTTTTAAGCTTTTCTGTACCGAAAAACTGTCCCCTAAAGCGGGGTGTCCCCTTAAGCGGGGTGTCCCTTTAAGCGGGGTTAAAATAAACTCTTAATAGTGGGAAAAATTTCCGTTCCGAGCAAATTGTCCCCTTAAGCGGGGTGTCCCCTTAAGCGGGGTGTCCCCTTAAGCGTGGTGTCCCGGAAGAGGGGTTTTACTGTATAGGCAAAACTATAGGGAAGAAATGCCTTTTTGTGTAAGTAAAAATAGAGTTCTGGCTCTCAGCCAAAATCAAGGTGGCCTTATTTCTAGAATAAGGAAATCCATTTTGAACAAAACAAACTCATGGCAGAATAGTAGTCAGCCTTACTGCTGCATTTTCTGTCTGTGCTGTCAATGCTAAGATGTTTTTACAGCAGAGTAGGAACATCTGTATCTTTCTCTTTCTCAAGAAAGAAACAAACTACAAACTACAACCTTAGCCAGGTCTATGGTGATCCTAGTTAAAGGAGAAGCTTTCCCTATTTACCCCAATTTGCTTTTTAAGAGACTGGTTCCAAGTGAAATGAAAATATTGCTGATACAATAACATAATGTTTTTCAATGCAACACTATTACATCTTTGATGTGTAAACTATTGGTAAACCAACTGCCCTAAAGTTGATCCATAAAAAAAAAGGTTTCGATGCTATGGCTGAAGTGTTCTTGATACAATAAAAAATTAATGTTATACTGTCATACTTTAGTCACTCTCTGTAAGTCTCCCTGTAAGCCCATGTAAACAATTTCTGCTAGTTCTGATAGGGTCCACCATCTAATGTAGTTTTGGACATAGCAGCCACCACTGTTTATTTGTCATTTTAGAGAGAACAGCTTCTCTCTCTGAACTTGAGTTAGGCCACATATATAAATATATATCCATAGTCTTATAGGGTTTGTATAGAGGGAGTAGAAGAGGTGAGATTGGTTGTGGGATACATGGACATACAGAACTCGGACAGGCAGGTGGGACACACAAGGATTCTATATCAGGGGGATTATATTAATGTTTATCCAGTGCAGTGAATATAGTATCTAAGCTGAGATGAAAACATGAAAAACTTCTAAATATCATTGTGCCACAATTGGGAGTTAATTTGAGCAACTGACAATAATTCACAGAAGCAGCAGTGCTACCACCTATCAATGAACACTATAACTATGCGATGCCATCTGGTCACCGCAACATTTGAGCAACGCAGCTAGCCAGAAGCAACCTTCAGAGTTTTAACCCACCCTCCCATCCTACTATTTAATATTCAAAGAAGGACAATGGAAAATTCATATGGCGCCTTATGCCCCATGCCGCAAGCATTATCATGTTCAACTTGTGAAAATCATCATCCATGATATTATTCATGTCAATGAATTTGAAATCATCTCCAAACCTGCTTTTGATTTGATTACAACCATATGATTTGATGAGGGTGTGGGGAGTTAGCTCAGTGGTTAAGGCACTGGATTTGTAATCCCCAAGGTTGGAGGACTATTGGGGTTCAAGTCTACTACAGCCACTCTTCACCTTCACCTCCAGCAGTGGTGGATTTACTAGTATATCAAAGGCCACTCATTCTATATAATATTCCCGCAGCTGGAATGTCTATATCTGCCATCATATACCACTGTATCTCTATCATTTTTTAAAGGCTGCTATGATACAAAGGTATAACCCACCTAAGAAAACATATATTTTGTATTTTAAATCATGTAAATATCTTTATTCAAACTCAAATTAGAGTATTTCTCAAGCAGCCATATTGGATTTGCACTAATGTACTCTGTGGATAGGTTTCTCTGGTGATTTATATGAATTCTCCACCTCAGAAAACATATGATTTGCATTTTAAATTGTGTTTCTACCTCAATTCAAACCAGAATTATAGGGTTTCATATATTTAGGGTGGCCATATTGGATCTATGCCAATTTGACCTACTTCCACCACTTGGATTAATTTCGATTTTCATTCTGGCAACATGTGAGGCATTCTGAGGTGAATGCCACTGGAATTGAATCTATTGCTTTTTGTGGCCGGTTAGGCCCTTTTTTTGTTGCTTATTTTGACTGGACTACTAGGCCTTGTAGCAGTTTTTTATAAGATATCTTTATTTTACTTAGCATGATGATAGTTGACAGAGACCCTTATAATTAATATGCTAAATTAGATAGTTAGCCCATGTATACATTCTCCATTTTCTCAGCTAAAAATCAAAGAAATTGAAAAATTCTTTTTGCCTCACACAGGAAAGCACTTATGTTTGAAATATAGGTTATATTGAGGGTAATATAAAAAGATATGAATATCATTTTCCCTATTCTAATTATATGGCGACGTAAAGATTAAAGTAAGAGGTGTTAAAACTCAAATGCCTCTCAGTTGATAACCAAATGAGATATCTTGTAGCAAATTCCTCCTGATATGCACAAATATATACAGTTTAAGATAATACACAATGAAAGTCCATAAAATGTATTTAAAAAAGGTTGTCAAAAACAGGGGTTCCTCCCATTTCGTGAGAACTGGTCATATATATACATATATATATATTGTACAGATATACACAGACGGGGTATATCTTACTATAAAATAGAGATGGCGCCACTGACGGCCCTATCCTACTAGCGCCACCAAGCACCAACAGAGTCAGGTACGAGGAGCGCGAACCTACAAGCGTCACTCACTTGCCGAAATTTTTTCTGTTCGGACGTACCCCTTACTATCCTCGCAATGTCGCGTTGGTCCGCTTTAGTGCGGTGGGTACTACTACTCCTCATGGCGGTATGTACGACTTGTGGCTTTACGTATGACGGGAGAACGTACAGGAAAGGATGTCCAAAGTGTCTGGAATCAGGTGAAAAGCGTTTACAGGACTTGGAAAGAAGTTTACAAGGCCTAGAAAGGAACGAAGGCACTGAAGAAGGCGCCATCGGAGGCTTCGAATCAAATCCTCCACCTCCTGAGCAATTGCCCCGAGAGGTAATTGCCACGCTTCAGTCAGACAACGCAAAATGTCGACATGATATTACTTCAATACGGAGCGAATTATCGATACTGACGAGTATGATGGCTGAAATGAGACTTATGGTTATGGGTCTCCGATCTCCTCCAGATAATCAAGATGGCGGCCAAGGACGCGCAGAATCTACCGGCATCCAACATGGCGGACGCGGTGATGGTTTCCACATTCCACAGGTTAATACCTCTACCCCACGGAACATCCAACCAGCAGCGAAACAGACGTCTTATGTGCCAGCAACGACCGGAGACGTTATACCCCCTGCATTCTCCACAGCGGACCGCCCCAGAGAATACGGCCAAGCGACTCAGACGACTACAACTCAACCACCACCGTCTGGGCAGCAAGATTCCTACCCGTATACTCTTCATCGTCTTCAAATTGGACTGCAGCACAAGGCATCCCTGTAGAGTACTCCCACACTTGTACATCAGAGACAAAACAAAAACGTAAGTGCGAGGTTTTCTCACTGGAAAATCATTTGCCTGCTGATGTGTCAAAACCGACTTTGCATAATGTACTTAGTGGTAGTATGTCCCTAATGAGGTCTATGATAAGCCAAGGCATTAATGTGGCCCCTTATGCCGACCACTTGGCCTTTTTATCGGACCGAAGACCACATATGACGAGTCAATCTTTGATAGATTACGATACAGCCTGCCGAGAAAAGGCAGAATTACTTGGATCAGATTCGTTCTGTTATGGCGATTCGTATCTTGTTGCCAAATACTTGAACTTTGAAAAATCGCTTGCCTTCATAAAAGTCCAAGAACCGAAACAAAAACCAAAGGTCACAAAGGTCAAGACATCTCGCCCGTTTGGATATTGTTGGTGTTTCAACGAAAAGGACAATGGGTGCACTAATTCAGAATGTAAGCACAAACACGAGTGCTTGGACTGCTCTGGACCACATCCTAGTTACAAATGTCCAAAACGCAAACAAGATACAAAATGACTTGAAGTTGAATTCCCTACTAAAGGAAAAATGTTTGTTGATGTTGCTACATGTGATTTTTCCAATTTGTCTGTGTACCCTACTGGGTTAGCCTGTGTTGATGATTGTACATCGGAAAATTCTTATACTAGTAATGTCCAACCCTTGGAATGTCAAGTAACCCCTCATACCCAGGTTAAGGAGATTGTTTATAACGATTCAAACCACTCCATTGTTAGCAGTGGAATTGCGGTTAGGGAAAGTGCCTAATGTAATGCAGGTCTCTGGGTCAATGATCCTCAAACCGAGAATAAAACCCCTTCAAGACCCTGCCCAGCTGTTTGCCACGGTGTACATTACATAGAAGGCAAAAAGACAAGTCTAAACCCATGTGTTTTTTGGGAATACTGTTTCAATTCCGGAATTGAATCAATTTACAATTTCCGGAGTTGTAAATGGGTTTAGGATCGTGGATGACAATTTTTCCAGTTCTTATGACGCCTGTAACTGCAAGAGCATTTACGATTCAAATTTTCGAACCCAAATGGACTCTATCATCAAATCCGAGCTCTTGGAAGATAAAGTATCTATAGTCGATCAGGTTCCGGCTTGTATTCACGCTATCGGTGCCATTACAAAGAGCACCGGGCTATTACGCCCTATCACGGACTGCAAACGACCTTGGTATAGTCGATATCAAAGACGCGTATCGATCGATCCCGGTTTTGCCGGCCCATCGGAAATTCCAAGGTTTCCGTTGGAAATTGGAAGGAAAACAATTGTTCTTGGAATCAAATTCTTTGGTTTTCGGGTTGAAATGCGCCCCTTTCATTTTTTCTAGCATTACAGATTTTATTATTCGTTGTATGTACAAAATTGGTTATGAACTTGTCTTTGGTTACCTGGACGACTTTATCGTAGTGGGTGAAAATGTTGAATCATGTACAGAATCATTGAATGCCCTAATTAAATTACTAAGATCATTAGGATTCGGGATTGCATGGAAAAAACTAATCACACCTAGTCAAAAAGTTGTTTTTCTTGGTGTTGAACTTGATAGTGTATCTATGACTTTGTCTATCCCTCCTACAAAATTGTCAAAACTAAACAAAATCGTTTTAGAATATCTTTCAAAAGAAAGGATTTCTTATAAAGAGATTCAAGTCTTATGTGGAGTTCTAGCTTACTGTAGTGTCATCGTCAGAGGCGGCCGCACCTTCTCGCGCAGATTGATTAATTACAGTCGCACTGTACAAAACAATAAGGGTTATTTCAAATTCCCCCAATGGGTCCGAGACGACCTATTATGGTGGAAAAACCTTTGTCAAACCTTTAATGGTATTTCCGCAATTTTTGTTACGGAAGAAATCCAAATTGCGACTCATTCATCAATGTCGGGTTTCGGTGCTATTTTTAACAGTGACTGGTTAGCTGGAACCTGGGAGACAGGTAGGATTCCTAAGGAATCGTCTGATTGCCACCACTTTATGGAGGGCACTTCGGAATTCGAAGAATCATAGGACATCAACGTACGTGAATTATGGCCAGTGGTATGTTCAGCATATAGATGGGGCCATTTATGGTCAGGCCATAAAATCAGGGTCTTTAGTGACAATACACAAGTAGTCACAGCCATCAACACCGGCAGGAGTAGATCCGCAGCCACGATGGCATGGATGAGAGAGCTCTTTTGGCTTTCTTTTGTTTTTAATTTTCAAATTGTTTCTTCCCATATATCTACTGATGAAAACACAATTGCGGATTATTTATCCAGTGGATGTTCTAGGCCAAAAACGTACCATGTATCAAGACACCTGGTTGGCCTCCAACACAGCACGCACTAGAAAGTGCCAATGGAAGCATTACTATAAGTTTTGTTCAGAATATGAATTTCTTCCTTTACCAGCGACAGAAGATACGCTATCTTTATATATCACATATATGGCGGACAATTTCAAATATGTATCAATTGTAAATTATTTATCCGCTATTAAGGTTCTCCATGAGATTTAAGGTTATCAATACCCCGATACTCATTTATTGAAACGAGTTTTGTTGGGGGTCAAACGATCCCTAGGGGATATTCGTGTTCAGGCTCGGCCATTATCTATTGAAGATTTGATGATTATTTTTTCTTCTATAGATTGTACTATTAATGAAGACTTGGCCTTTTGGGTTGCCTGTATTCTTGGATTTCGTGGATTATTACGTAAATCAAATTTGGTTGACGAAGAAATTGCTTTAAAATTAAATGACATCGTATTTTTTGATGATCACTTATTGGTAAATATTCGTAGATCAAAAACGATTCAATTTTCCGAGAGAATTTTTTTTATTCCCTTTTTCAAGGTGAATAACTCTCCATTTTGTGTTTTTTATTTTCTTTCTCTTTTGATTGCTAGAATACCATATCCATCAATACCATATATATATATATATATATATATATATATATATATATATATATATATATATATATATTATACTCATAACAATAGAGGCCATGAGTGTAAGACTTCAGGTAGGCTAGTTTTCACCACTTACCCCATATCATGTTACCTTTATATCCCACCATTTTTCATACAATAAATCCTTACATAAGGAGATCTGATATCTTCACACTCAGCAGGATGACTTCCGTCTGACGTAGCGCCGCGGAGTACATGATCAGCAACACTTCCTTTTACAATATGTCCTAAGGGGACCTTGACAGGTGTGTGATGACGTCCCTTATCATGGCCGGTGGCGCAGACTCTTTCACGTTGGAGGTGACTTTTTTTTATTGTCAGTGCCTCTCAACATACGTTAAGTTTTTCAGGCACATCATAATGAATACAGTCTTACATAATATCATCACACAAGTACATCTAGTTCATAAAGTAGTTACAGGAAAGAAATAGTTACACGTCTCTTTGTCATTGATATTGTGGATATCACAGGTTGTCCTGTCGATGGTTTCCAGAGCTCTCTCCCCGCATGGGTGGTTGAAGGCCCACGATGGCGCGCCCGCTAGAACCAGACTCGTGTTTTCGTGACATGTCTGTGACACCATACAGACATTGGGGTTGTCTAGTTTCAACACAAGTAGCTGCCCTTAGGTGTAGGGGAAGTATGGTGGAGGGGCAATACGATTCAGTAGCAATTTTCGTGAGGGGCAGTATGGTTAAGGGGCAGTCCTGTTACGTACTATAATGTAAACTGTAATCTCAATAGATATATTACTTTTTATTGTGAAGAAAAGATATAGCACACTGATCAAATCAGTGTATGGTCCACTAATCGCTGGGGGAGGGCAAAAACCTAAGAAACTAAGTGTGGCACCCCCCCCCCCCCACCTCCAAGCCTGACCAAGGGATTACTGTATTTACTGCGTCGGCCCGTGTCGGCCAACCAATCAACCCTCATTTCCCAACGTTCCGTTGTCGCTGACTACATTTATCAACATGTTTATAAACTGATCCCCACCCATTTTGGAACATTGAAACCACAACCACATAAATGTTCTGAAATCGGTAGATGGGCATTGGCCTTAACTTAGCCCTTAGAGTGCTACATGCCTCCCTCTAAACAAACATGTACAGTTTAGGGAGTAATTCCATATCGAATATATCATTTGCTAGAGCCGCTTTACTATCTGACATCTGTATTTGCATATGCTCCTTCGCCAGGTGTTGCTCTATGAAGTCTGGCGTCCCTGAGCTCGGTGTCTGCTTGTAGCCACGTCGATGCTTCGTTTCCGGTCGAGCTCCAGACTGGCCACGATCAAAAGATCCAGTATTGAGTCGATCTTGTCGACTTTCCTGTAGACTGTGGAATCCCCTCTTCCAATTCTGACACACGATCTCTGAACAACTGGTTCTGCTGGTACTGCTATATTGAAACGATATGTCATGATGTCTGGGCATGAATAAGATTTCCCTGTCGACTCTGACCGTATGATGACCGAGACTGTTTTTTTTAAGTAAAATCTATTAAAAAACGGTAAAAGAAAACCAACGGACATATAACACAGACTTGGATGGTTGATGTCAAATGAATCAAAAACAACAGTACAGTAGTGTTCTTGAGGTGAAGAGATCAGAATAATTGAACAGTTCCATAAATATGCATAAACATAACTCCAACAGGCCTATCATGAGAAATATCCCAAATCAGGTGTGTTTATATATATATATATGATGCAAATAGGACCAAATTATCTACTACCGAGGAGACCTGTATACGCGGATTGTAATCATATATAAACTAAAATGTTCATGCTGTGTGACTCTGTGTCTAATAAGTCTATATATTTATGTGTTTGTGATTAGTAATTAAGTGCATTATTTGATCCAGCCCGGGTAATCCTGTGATTTTGTTAGCACAAAATGATAATGCATAGGTTGTATTCCAATGGCAAATTTGGAATGTGGGGAGGACGGAAGAGACGGAATATAGTGTAGCGAGGCGAAATATGTGTGGTGTGAGTTTGTGTGTATGGTGTGAGAGGGAAAGGCTAAATGGCCGTAGTGAGTCGGCCTGAGACCACAAGGGTCTGCTCCCGCACCTACACCAACATCTACAGTCGTCCACCACTTCATAACTGTCTGAATAAATCCCACAATCTTTCCAGCCACTCCCTCATTGAGTCAATCGGTATACATAATGCCACAGTGTATGGTTTGAAAAAAAGTAGATTTAGAATAACCAATACAAAGGCAAATTGTCAATAATTCGTCATCATGAGGTAGCAATAGAATGCTATGCTCCGAAGATAGTTTTAGGGGTTAAGCCGGATGCCCATCTACCGATTTAGGGTTGAACGATTAGTTTCCAAATCGTATAGGAGTCGGTCACCTTGTCGCAGGCAAATTACGTAACCCCTCGCTCGATCAGCACACTGATAAAATCGGTGTATGGTCCACTAATCGCTGGGGGAGGGCAAAAACCAAAGAAACCGAGTGTTCACTAATCGCTGGATAGCCTTGCCTAGCTGTCCTACATCTACCGACTCCGTGTGGCTCGGCTGAGACAAATTACCCTCCGTTTGTAGCCGACAAACGTACATAAATGTTCCGAAATCGGTAGATGGGCATTGGGCTTTACTTGAAATGAGTTTTGATTCGGTTCATTTTCCAGAAGCACGCGAACGCCACACAAGAGACAAGAGAATATGATTTTATCAATGTATGCACTTACCAGACATTAAGAAAAAATAACCAATAATATCAGGCGAAACATAATCGGCTCAGAAATGGGCGCGGGCATTGTGAGAGGCGTGTACGTATGTGATTCACGTTGAACGTCATTGACGTAACATATGACACCAAGATTTTAAGCTGTCGCAGCTTGTCACGCCATGAAACATTCCAGGTCTGGATTCAGGCCTATTTGTAAACAAATCAGGGGTTGTCGATACACGCCGCAGATATGGTGTAAGTAGCGCCGTGATAGCGGAGTAATAGGTGTAGGAGTGGCATCCTGCCTTATCGCAACCGTTACGTATCTCTGAGCCGCTCCCAGAGTCGTACTCCCGAGCAGGTCGCAATTCAATGCGGAAAGTAGAATCAGTCTGGCATCGGGTGCAATGCAATGAAATGGTCCGCAGACTATGCCCTGAATCACTGTCTGATCGATTAGTTTCAAGACATCGTCACGAATTCCCCCAATCCAATCCTGATTCCCTTAAAACTGCTCTACTGGCTAAACCTTTGGGCACCATGTTTCTCCTTATTCCAGGGATGTCAGTTGGGTCAAGGAAAACAGTAGAAATATTTTCATGTGGATTTTTCTGCCTCAGAATGATCGTGAAAACTTGGATAATATGTCATTGTCGGCCATGGAATGGGCTATGGGGAGGTTCCACCCACTGTTGTATTGGCGTTAATTAGGCTAAATCAATATTATCTTTATGATTTAAACAAGTACAACTCTACAGCTACCCAATTCGGTTTTAGATGACGGCTTTATTAGGTGTAAACAACTTTGGTACAACGTTTCGGCAAGTGTTAGCCTTTTTCAAGTCAAATATTATCTTTGTTTGACACAATGAAAAGCAATTACATATACTGAATATGAAGAAGTGGATTTCCTCGGAAAAATGGGGTAGACTCAAGGTGAATAATATTAACTATGAGTCTACCCAAAGACCTGCCTTGCCACGCACGGATCCACTGTCCTACTTGGCAAGAAACCCCTTCCTTGATGGGCCAATCCTCGACCCATCTCCGTGTATCATTTGATGACCTTCTCATCCAGCCCTTTCACTCCCATTATTTACTCTTTGAAATACCCTAGAATTGCTGATACTGCTCCTGAGATGGACCTATCATTCAGCCAAGGATACTGCCTCTTTCCCATATGTTCCACGACCTACTCCCTGACATGTTCCCTGAACTACTCTCAAACTGCTCTCTATCGAATTATCCTACCCCCTTCTTAGCATAATCTCAAGTCTGTTCCTTGTCCTTCGCCACGTCAATGATCCCAGTTTATTGCGGATTTAGCGCTTCAATAAAAAGGTTAGCTTCTTAGCCAATGACAAACACACACTCCGTCTGATGTCCGTCGGGTTTCTGAGACTAATTCGAGGGAAACTCCCACTCATTATTCGGATCATTTATGTACAGAAAAATAACGTCCGTTTCATTTGATGGGACATCGACCAGACCGATGACGTTAGTGAAGGGGTTTTTCTAGACCTACTCCAGACCTACTCGTTGACCTCCTCTCCGATATATTCTATCTTCACAATTATTCCCTATATATATCCACGGTCACCTTTCTCTGTTTTCCATTCTAATCACATATAATCTACCCGTCCTCCTCCTTGCTCTCTTTCTCCGACGGTTCTTCCCTCTTCAATTCCACCTCTTCCACCTCCCTTTCCCACTTACCATTCTGCTGCGAATGGAACCTATTCCCCAACCTGTGCCGAGTCGCTCTCCTCCTGATGTTTGACGCTCGCACTGCTCATAGCTCTGCTCGGGGAGTGTGGGGGTGAAGGGGGAGGGGGGTAGGAGTGAGTGGGCGAGACATGCCATGCCGCGCAGGCTGTTGCGGAACTAAGTGGTCCAATAAAAAAAAGTATTTCCCTCATACTAGGGCAATTTTCTGCACAACTGCTCAATACAACTGAATGGCAATGATATTCACATGTTTACATTGTCATTGACACCGCTGCGTCCTTTACAGTGCACGCATTGGGATGATCGTTGTTGTAACTTCATTGGTTACTTAAACGCCCACTTCGCTGGGAAACAAGTCGTTTTTAGTTTCTTACATGTAAGTTCAGGGATGGTGTTTATAACATGTCACACCTTTAAACATCTGGTGACCGCGGTCTTGCAATGCTGTTTTAAACGTACCATTCGAGGTTATATTATATATATGATATATACATATAAAATATAATCTTGTGATAATTAATTTCTATTTGTAATTTGGAATGCGTCAGCAATTGATGTACTCATGTGCAATACTGTGTGGCCAATCAGGAATCAGTAGTCTGGAAACTGAATAAGGACCATCAAAATGAAATCGGGACAACAATAAAACATTTTAGGTTGCAATTCTGCAACCTGATGAAGCATCTATATCCCTTTGCCACCTTATGACTGTGGGAAAATACTTTTGATATATCAATGGTATACAGAATGCTAAGGATTAAACATTAGGAATAATAGTGGGTGACATGGCGTTCAGACCCTAAAACCCTCACCATAAGTGAGATTTGAACCCACAACCCATACATCTGAACAATAATAGAAAAGTTTACTTCGTTATTCTCCGTCACTCTACAGCCGCCATGATTTCAATAAAAAGAATTCAATATAGTATGGATCGACGGAGTCGTTACACAATCTACTACACTTTTAAATCATTTCTAAAGGATTTTCTCGATTCAGTCTGCCCCCAATGGCTTGCGACAAACAATGCAATGAACAATACAATATTGAATTTTTTTGGGTGCCACTTGGGAGTCGATATATAATTTTGGGTTGGTTTAATTACTTTCAAAAGACTTTCATTACATAATTAATCAATCGGCCCACAGCTCGCTAGACAGGGTAGTCTCCAATAAACTCGTCTAGACAATCATGCCAACAGCAATACTATGAATGGTGTCTACTCCGATACCCTGTATTGATTTTAACGATCATAACCTTCCGTACAATTAAAATCCCTGGCACATTCCTACTATGGCTCACCAAAAGAGAAATTATTCATGGACCATTGTTACAATGATATGAAAAACTCTGAGTTTGTGCTGGGTCAATCCTGCCAACATACTTAATAAGGATTTTTATTTACTGCTGACACATGGTACAGCAAAGACGAATCGCTGCTTTGGAGGTGGACGGCTTTGTTGCGTCCCCGCACGATCATTTCACTCATCGCCACCGAACCCCTGCAGCTTATTCGAACGCGCGTCCCCAGGAAAACGCAGGCACAACTGCACCATAGTCCACCAAGAGGCGTTAGAGAACAGACGGAGGAAAAGGTGCGAAACAAAAATAACACGTGCTAAACTCGGGCTGATAGCCTTGATGGAATGAACAGCTTCGTTACGACGACGGAGGTGAAGGGAACTCCCTGGAGCAGCTCTAGGGCGCCAATTGCCGTACATAACTGGCCCCTCTGGCTACAGATCCATAGGGAGCCACCAGTGTGGTGGAGCGGTATAAGGGAGAGAATGGAGGAGGGAAGGGGGATAACTTTGAGCTGCTCTATGCTACCCGGAGCCGCTCCGTAACAGGATAACGCCATTCAGACCACTGTACCGGAAATGAATTGTCGCCGGTAAGAACACGCGCGGATGTACAACACGAGCACGGGGTGGCGCCACCTACACGTTAACGACAGACCTCTCAGAGAGGCTTTGAGTGTAAGGACTGCTCAAATCGTTCAGTGCCGGATGATGAGTTCCTCAGACCAGATATCTACTCTTTGGTGAGCAGCTGGTAGCACATTTCGCATCAGGCACCAGCTGTTGCCGGAGCAGATATCCATGTGAGCGGTGCTGGCAGAGTAGGGCCCGGCCAGACACTGATCGGTGTCTTATCATTTTTCTTTCGTTTGTTAGTTCAGTGAATCCTACCATTTACCTCTCTGCAGGGGGCTGTAGGGTTCACACGGGCGTGAGTCTAGGTCTCGACACACCATCCTCATGCCCTGGAGAATCCTCCTGGATGAAGATCAGGATGGATCTTCCACACACATCATTGATCGCCCCCAAAGCTATGCCCTCAGGTCCGGGCCCCATCGGGTACACGCCCAACGACATTAGGAGGAAGACACCAATCAATCACCACCAGAAGCCGCTGTCCCACGTTAAGCCAGGTGAGATATGGGCCTCGCTTGAAGTGTCTCCACAGCACCATGCCTGGTTCTGGCTAACGATTGGGGCTCGTGGCTCCACGCCTATTGATAGTACCTCCTTGACGTCAGGTCATGTAGAGCGCCACGGACACACCACCCGCGGACAATTCACCTCTGCTATCATTCCTTTCGTCGTCCCCAGGAGAGTATTATTCTATTAACCGGATTTATTACCAACGTCGCGTAGTTAAGCACGTGTTAAGTGGACCTTGGTTCTCGAGAAACGGTGTTGCATTTCGTGGAGATATATGTTACCTTCGCATAACCTCCTTAACATATCCATATAGGTGGACTGTTGTTATGTCGAATACGTACATGTTGGTAGGTTAGCATGTAAGCGGGTGTCGCTGTATACCTCAGCATTACGCCTCTGTATCAATCTTTTGACAATATGAGTCATGTGCATGGTCTTACCAATGCGGTGACCAATGTAACCATTATTAACACTTTATATCACGACTTAATTAACAGTTCATTTACGACAGCAGGGCGTGATGTATCAGTCGAGGCACTGAAGAGGAAGTTCAAACATGCATTTAAATACCGCGAGTCATATTTTATTGCTTATGTGTGTCCCATCTACACATATATTTGTGTATTTTACATGTTGTTCGCCATGAGTAGCAGATCGTTAGATCAGTAGATATATCGTTATTTGGATATTGTGTTCATTGAAACTATAGCTTACACACCACGAAGGGAAACTGCATCATTTCCACATTGTGAGATAGTGCGGCTGCTGTATTGTTTACGAAGTTGCAAAGGCATTACACAATTCGTGAGATATACAAGATGCTACTTCGTTTAGAGTAACTGCAGCAGCATCTGCAGTTACTTGGTTTGTTTACGGATAGCACTCGCTACTGAAAGTGAAAAGGAAACCAACCGACATACGGAATCTATAGATACTTGACTGTACTTTATATAATCCGATTGTTGACGTCGATTGCTGCAAATTATACTTAAAGTTCTCCTCCAATACATAGAACGCGGATGAACGTTGACATTGTACTTTGAAAACGCTATGTACAACAGGCCTGGAATGCTGCGCGCGTGATTGTTTGACTGACCAATAACTGTAACGTAGTGCACGCGCACTACCCGGTGGCTGACGTAGAATTACCCATGGCGGTGCTATCACAGGCACCAATTCCGACCGCGCAGTTTTGCATTCTATCCAAGTGTTTAAGTGGACATGGAACGTGCGTGCGGATGCTACCAGGGAAGAGCTCTGTGAGCTGCTCACTGGAAGAAAGGCCGTGAGTTCTGGGCTCTATTATAAATGTATATAGCAGTGTGAGCCGCTAATTGCCTCATTATCCACCGACGGGAGGCATACATCCCTACCCAGGCATATATATCCTTACACACCTGCGACCAAGGTGCTGGAGAGCTGCTCAGGACATGTGTGTCAGGAGGGCGTGAGCAGCCAGGCGTGAACTACTCGGATATTACCGCAGACGTCACAGAGGAGGGGGGTCAGGATCGTTGTGAGCAGCTCGCCATGCCGGCTGTGAGCACAAGGCTTGGTGAGAAGCTGTGGCCCTATTACCGGCCAACAATGGCCTCTGCCAGTATAGGATCGCCGCTCTCCTGTGGTGAATGTCTTTAGCTCTGTTGGATGCCTATTCTAGTGGGAAACAAGCCTGTACCATGGATAATACTTCGTCTGAGATATATTACATCGACACTCCAATGGAGGTAAGTGATTTATATCTAAAGATGAAAAATGTCTCTCATTCTCCAGAACTCTACTCCGCCATCTCTGGGAGATGCCACAATCTGCTTGGATCAGTTCTGATAGGCAGGATGGTTGCAGAGATCAGACAGAAACTATTATTTTTGTAAGGTTTCTGGCGTCGAGGATTAAATGATTTACGACTTATGATGTGCATTTAATAAAATGTCCGGAATGTTATGTATGGTACAGAATAGGTTTTTGCCTGCGCTGTTACTTGTCCCAGAACTGCCTGAAGAGGTTTTTATTATTCGCTGTCTTGGAGTGTACTCATAACCGATTTATTTCGAATATTCAAGGAAGGTTTAGTGCAGATGTACTGTAGGTAAATCATCTACTTCTTTCATTCAAGTATTCTGCAGCTACATTCAGAATGAAAAAGTAGGGTAAAGCCATTCTATTTCACAATCAGGTAGGTCTATTGGTAATAAAATACGAAGGTGTAACAGGATACATATCTGTGTCCTATAGTAATTGATTTCAAGGCCTGTGCTATCATTATATGCCTGTGCGCGAATGTCTCACACGGATTTTATTCTGCACACTGTGTACCAATTAATATTTAATGCACTCCGTACCATGTGACTGGTTTTAAATGCATTTTAAATTACTATATTTCCACGTATATAATGATGCGGTGAGCGTGTCTAAATTAAATATGTTCCTTGTTATTTGGATCGGAAATGTTCACCTCATTCTTCGGATTCCGTGAATATTTCCGACCAAAACAACTCAGAACAGATCTCATTCGGACACACTAACCATGTCTCCATATATCGTTGAAAGCATGCAATTAATGCTCTGCAGGGAGGATAATATGTTATAGTAACTAGGGAAATTAGCTAGACCAGTTATTGTATGTCAGGAAATGAAGGATCGTCGGGTATATAGTCTCAGGAATCCTCCTTCCATTAAGTATTCACTATGCATATACCTGGGCCGTGTGTCTTTCATTTGTACCTGTAAGAGCAAACCTAAAACGGGAATTTACGAGAAAATGTCAATCCGACAAAAGACGACCTGATACAGGTAAATATATAAATGCAGCGAAAGGTCATTAGTAAGAACTGATCACCTTTGGAGGGTCTCGCGAGGACTGCCAAGTCAATAAGCTATAAAGGCATTTTCCCTTGAGATGCGACACAGCGCATAGCCAAGTGAACCTCTGGCAGCGTACGAGTGCTCTCCGCTGGTCGAAGCCCGTCTACCCTGAAATGCTAGGACTAGACATGCAGAACTATGTTCTCAACATGTTAGTACATGATGTATAAGTTACGAGACGCGAGACCACTAATGAAACCAAGACAATTCGTTACCCTAACCCAAATCTTTGATAAGCTTTATTTTCGTGGGGGGGCATTTTTAAACGTTCATTTATTTCCCAGTAAAGTTCTGACTTCCCTGTAAATGTTATGCAGGTGGAACTAATAACAATCGAATAAGGAAAAATCACTTGCTTAAGATTACTGCGGTGATTCATTCAATACCATCCTTCCGCACAAGCCCTAATGAACATTGAGGCAGGTGTTTATTGCAGGTGAATTCAGATGTGGACTGTAGACATAAAGATCAGAGGGGAGTTGTTGAAGCCGGCTGATAAGATTCCATTAATGTAATTAATCAGACTGACCACATCCTAATTTTTTCGAGTTTTTTTCTTTTTTTCTCTCAGTCCCGCCACACGTCTTGAAATAAATCTTCCTGAGATAAGCCACTTCCTCACGCAATCAGCAGCCGATGCCCAGCATCCTTGTGGGTTTCACGTAGTTCTTTTGAAGGCACCCAAGGCACCAACAAGGATCGGCTAACATCCATCTTTTATCCCACGTGCCTCTCATCTCCACCTTTGTGCACTGTTGATAGACCTACCTGTCGTTCATAATGGGGGATTTGCGTAACTTCAAGGTTAGATCGCTTTATCATTGACCCGGTAAGCATTGATGCATTGCAGTTGCAGCTATCGATCTAAAAAAAACACGAGTAACCGGAACCACCCTGAGTGATCACGATGTCATTTTTAACGTGACACAAATCGCCTGAATCTATATGTGTGTACACATATAGGGAACATATGAAGACACCCCTTCTGCAGTAGTTGGAAGCAATATGATAAAGAGTCACAGCAATATCGATGTAATATGTATACAAAGCTTTGAAGCTCATAGGAAATGCAGCAATCTTCTAATCATAGGTAATGTTGACACAGATTGGACTGCAAAAGCAGAACGGGTAGAATTTCTTAAGATTTCTGTGTCATAGATAGTTCTGTCGTTATGCGGGTAAGGTGGTCTATAGAGTTTTATGTATTGATCTGAGGGGATATAGTGGTAGAGCAAAGGGTTAAATGCCTGTTCACCCCCAGAAACTGGACCACCGCCTACCAACCACACCCTCTACTCCATTCCAGCATCACCAGCTGTCATCACCAGTTATTATTAATCATGTACATTGATAAAACTGAATTTGATTAAGAGAGCAACATGATTACTATTTATATCCTTATTCAATGGGCGCGTCATCCGATTACTGTCTGAGTAAGTGCATCCCTGCCATCATAGAACACTTAACCTTTCTCTCACTGACCCCCACTGTCGCCCGTGTCATTGGTCATGAACTGCACTCAGGCCACAAAGGACAGGACAGTAAGGGACTTAGTCACTTACTTTCCAGCAGCACAAACAGAAGCGACAGAGGGGGATGGGTTGGTTAAGGTATAGCAGGAAGCCACAAAACAAAATAGCCACATTCTACATCGTAATTAAGTAGAGATTCATCCATGCATTTTGATAAGTTAATAAGGCAATAGTTAGTCCATCTAGTGTGTGATAATTAACCATATCTCCAACTATATCTCTTCTTCACTATCACGATTTGCGCCTCCGACAAACTACGATAGCCGTTCGATAAGCGTTCCGATAAAGAAAGTAAATTTGTCGGAAGGAAAAGCGGGCTCCCACTGTCCCGACACACTGCGAAAAGTGCTGCGATTGGGCTACGATGAGAAATTTTCCAATCGTAGACCTATCGGAAGGGCTTTGTCGGAGTGTGTCGGAGTGTGTCGTAGTGTGTCGGAACGGGTTGAAAAGAAGACCACGGTTACGACACCGGCCACGATTTAAGAGATGCGCCAACGTAAATAATTAGCAACATAAATTGATCAAGTTCATTAAAACATTCAAATTCCATACCGAAAATTCTAGGGGGAGGGAGGGGGCCAAGAGTTTCCCTCAAGTTGAAATCAACGCCTTAAATATACGCCTAATTATGTTGTATTTACGCCCCTATCCAATAATTCTGATCTGTTGATAATGTTATATTATCAATTTTGATTATAAAGTCATTCTAATCGACCAAAATGCGGTGATTGAGCAATTGTCTAGGGACGCTCCCGGGGCAATTGCTATTTTGCGGGCCGAAAAAACAACGGGGGGGGGGGGGGTGCATAGTCTACACTAATAGAGAATGCTTCCGACACACTCCGACACACTCCGACAAATCGAACATGTTCGATTTTGTCGGAAGGCCTACGACACGCCATTTCTATCGTAGCACTATCGGAGTGTGTCGGAGTGTGTCGGAGTACTCATCATATGAGAAAACCCACTTCCACGATAGAGCCGTTCCTTCCGACAAAAAATGCATTTTTTCATCGGAACGCGTGTCGTAAGGCTATCGTAGTGTGTCGGAGGCGCAAATCGTGATAGTGGGAGCCCGCTTGAAGGGGTCTATCGTAGAAGTGGAACACGTTCCGATAGCGCTACGACAGAATGGCCGTATTGCAGGGCTTCGATTTGTCGGAGTGTGTCAGAAGCATTTTCTATTATGTGTAGGCTATGTACCCCCCCCCCCCCCACCCTTTTTTAGTTTTCGGCCTGCAAAATAGCAATTGTCCCGGAAAGGTCCCTAGACAATTGCCCAGTCATCGCATTTTGGTCGATTCCGTCTATTTTTCTTATATTTGTCCTTACATAAATTTTCTTTGCGTTTCATTTTGTTGTAAGTATAACATTTCCAATAAAATGATACAATCATAGAGTAAAGTTCAGAGATTTTCTAGATTATACCTATATATATGAATACCATTAAGTTGGGATTTTCCCCCAATAAACTCTTTCTTTAAAATGACTTAAACTCCATTAAGTATGGTGTCGTTCTTGATAAAGGGGGTATTCAAAACTTTTCATGTAACTTGTAATATTAGGGGTTAAGATACATAAAACTGGGGCTCCAAATTGGCGAGTGAATAAATCTCGTTTATCTATATATCTATTTTTCCTGGATCTCTGGTACATAGAACTTAATACATGTGTACATCTTCTGTCTGATAAAAAAGGTATCATGGCCCTAGCCTGAATTTCATTGATTGTTGGCCACTTTTGAGAAATATACGATGCTTCCCTCCTCAGTGATAGGTATATAGACAAATAAACTTGTCATTTCCGATAGCTCTACGATTGGAAAATTTCTTATCGTAGAACTTTTCGTAGTGTTTCGGGACAGTGGGAGCCTCGCTTTACTTATTATCTATGCTGATGTGGAGTTATGCCAATGGTTAAATAGCATTTCGGTACTTCATATTCATCGTATATCACGAGATAACATTTCTTAAACATTCACCCGATACAGCAAAACATGATCTTACAAGGAATGGGATGATATAAATGAGGGTGAATTGATGGATGGCAAGGAATTGGTTGAAGGTAGGGACAGGATGGTAGAGGATAAGGCTAAAGAGAGGAAGCTGGGGAGGGGTGTGTCGCGATCAGTAGGATGTGAAGAGTTCATAGGCCCCTCTAACATCAAATACTACACTGATACCTTTCTATAATCAAGAAGACCGATTCTTTCTTCAACAAGGTAGCTATCTATCAATAGTCTCCACTGCTGGAGAACCTAGGTGGTTGCGTTAAAACAATTCGAATTTTGTAATATAATAATACTAATTCTATAGAGGCCATGATCTAGGAGCCTGTTTTGAAATCTAGGAACGATGATTAGAATTATCTGGACGTTTCTAATTCTAGGTAGCGTTTAATAAAGGTTAGTATCGCACAGCCACAAACACCGGGCGATGGAATCAAAGGCAAAAATGTCCTTATATAAATGGTGATTCATATCGCACTAGTTTCTCTCACCCTATGGGACCTATAGGGGTGTTTTAGATGAAGCTTGGACTAACCAATAATGCATATAAATCCTGCTGGTGCAAGCATGAATCTATAGAAATAGAGCAGTAGAACAATATTCAAATACATGGCTGTAATCGCAGTGTACATGTTAATGGGGCGGCAGCGTTTTACAATCTCACAGCGCATTTCGGGAATACCTCATCTAACTGCGAATATTGAGATGATCTCCGAAAACAAATAACACAATACTACTCCTTAATATCTTCTGTCAGCTTTCTCCGGGCTACTTTAATTTCAATTCAGTGTGGAGTGAAAGCAGTCTGAACATAAAAATAATGAAATCTGTTTTAGTTCAACAGTTGTATCGTTTCCCAATCTTTTTATCTTTATATCATGAAGCCGTCTTCTTTTTTTTGGAAATTTCTGTCAGAACCAATCCCTTTCGTCTCGACTGACACCACAGCGACGTTGTCAGCCATGCAATCCTTCCTCTGTTCCATCTTTCGGGTTACATTATTTCATCCATCATATAAATAAGACGACATCATAAGCTGAGCACTGAACTGCATACTGCAGGGTCCATGGTTTGAATCTTGACCAATGTCGATGGAGATCGCTATAAAGGCGGTGCTCCACTATGCTGATTCTTGTTCTCTACAAATTCTCCACCCATTTCCCACCTGCTCTAACTTGAGTTGTGTCTTTCCCCTATCTTACTCTAATTGGTTGTGCTGCTCCTTTAGCGCTCCACTGCCGCAAGAATTCTTTTTGACCGTCTCTCTTCAATCAGCAATGAATTAGAGCTCTGGCTCCACTGGGCTCCATTAACAGAATAGCAAAGATCCCCACAATAGGGTGCTTACTGTCATGCTGTCTGGTGGACGTTGTTAGTTATCAGACAATTCTCAAATAAATTATTTGAGTCTCAAGTCTCTACTACTTGAGGAACATATGATATGTTCAATTGAAGTAAGGGGCTGGTAATAAACTATTTCTGAGTCTCGTTGTTTAACCTACAACATTCCATTGAATTTCACATTTTTCAAAATTAGTATTCGCTATGTAATTTTTGACCATCGTGGTGTTCTTTTCCTCTTTAACAGAAATACATTGATTCCTATCTCAAAACTTCTTTATATTTCAGTGTCCCTACGGCACAGACCGACGAAGCTCACAATATATACACCCATCCTCAAGGCGTTGGGTAGACGAATTGTTGCAATATCGATTTTCTGGTCCCTAGATGTGATCAAGGGAAGGGGGAAAAACGATCCTGACCGGTTTACCGAGGCTGGGGTATAAATAGGGTCGCTCCATTGTCCATACAGAGATCAGGGACAGCTGGTGGTAACGGCGATCAACTTGGCATTGCTTTTGTAGCAATGATTGTAATCATTTTTTTTGTGATTTTCCAGTAACGGACAAAATAACAATGGAATCATTCCTTTTCCTACTAAATATAAAACATGCTACTCTTATCTTCCAAAATGGCCATATCTTGTCAAAATCACATCATCCAGCATCAGTTTATACCATTACACCCAATCAAGGCTTTCGTGATGTCTTCCAGTCTACCTAATCATCTAGCTCCATCCCTTACCATCCTTCCCGCAATGCTTCTCTCAACGCTGTTCAAACGGACCCATGGAATAAGAGAAGGATCGAACTGCCTATTCGAATGACTGATAATAAGTCAATTAAACCGTCTGGCTCTGAAATCAAACGTCTGGAACTGAGCTCTGGAAATTCCCGTCAGAGATTATGCCCGTAATCACGCTAATTTAATCTAGAACTCTGAAGAAATGAAACTTTCCAAGGACATTCACAAAATGCATGATATATAATCTAATATAAAAATTGGCATTTGTTCATCCTTGACGATATGTGTGAGTGTGTAGGTGTGTAGGTATGTGTGTGTAGGTGTGTAGGTGTGTGTGTGTGTGTGTGTGTGTGTGTGTGTGTGTGTGTGTGTGTGTGTGTGTAGGTGTGTGTGGAAGGTTTATTTTGTAGATGTTGTGAAGAAAGGAGAAGAGAGATATATAGCGGGAGAGGGGGAGATGGAGGGCCCTAGCGCTGTCATTAGAGACCATGCGGGGCTATACTTCCAATTTGCGGTCTGAATCGAACAACAAATAGCCAATTATGAACCTAGGGTGGGAGAATGTTCATTAATGGTGGGGAGCATTATATTCCAGTGCAGAGATATGGACGCCCCTAGCTGCTGGCAAGGTTGTTAGTCGTGGGAAAATGTGGAATGCAGTGACGTTTCATCTCGGAACCTTAAAAAGGCGTTATTTGGCTTGCCATCTGAGAGGGAAGCATTGCACTCTATACCCTCCACAAGAGTCAGTGAGTGTCAAAGCTGCATCGTTCTAATAAGGTCGGTTCAACCTCTACACTGACACCTCTTTCGTCTTACGTACACATTAATGACTTGACCATTTTTGTTATCCCCGGAGACACAGCCCTGGAAGTTTGACCTGGTCCTGCCACAACCGACAGGTGTGCTGCAGTATATGTTCCTCGCCGCTGTGAGTTGTAGAGTTCCAAAAAGAATTAAGAAAAGAACAACCGCTATTGCATGGATACGCAGGCTTATAGAGCATCATGACTATCATACATCGGAACAAAATATAACTTAGGGTTTCAGTGGATATCAAGATCTCCATTTTATACGAGTTGTGGTAGCCAAGAGCCCTGCCACTAATGTCAATAACGTGGGGGAGATAATGCCAATACAGTGCAGCATTTATCAGGCTGAACTGTGAATCGTGTATTACCCATGGCCAATTCGATATGGTAAAGGGTGGACCTTTCCCCCCCTGGTGTTTTCCACCATCCACGTTGTATGGTCCAGCCATCTTATCATCCACCAATTACGGAGTCTCCATACTAAACCCATAGAGACTACAGGCTACAGAACATGCTCGCATTCGCTCGGATATTACTATACATCTAGTCCATGGGAATTACGGTCGCTTGTACCTAAAACCAGTTAATATTGTACACATCTCCTCCCGTTTCAAAGCCCTATTTCCTTCACCTTATTCCAACACACTTGTCAAAGTGGAAACAGGGGAAAAGAGATGGAATCAACTACAATTGGACACACAAAAGGTGCCACATGGTGACCTATTTAATCCAAAGTAGATCTGAAAAAATGCCTGCTCAGAAAAGGGTAGAACAAAATAGTTGTCAGTCGTCGCGATAGAAAAGTTAGGCCTCTGTGTAATATGAGCCTCATAAAAAGCAATGATGTTATGTTCTTTATCTCACCCCGGTATTTTTCTCCATAGGCTTAACGTTAGGAACTCGTACTCCACGGCCGTGAAAGTAGTGTACCCAATACTCAATGGCTAATTTGGCGAGTTATTCCAGCAATAAATGATGTCATACGGGGTGAGATAAAATCAGAAACCCACTCGATGAGAATAACTTCTAAGTTCATCCTGTGATATAGTTTTTGATGTACTATATATGTGACACTTGTTTAGAAGACCGCCTATGTGGCGATTACAATTGCCGGGTACATAGGGTATATCATGAACATTTTGATCTTTGCATCACGTGACATGACACGTGATACTTGATACTATTTGATATTTCACCTGAAATATAAAATATGATATTATATCTACATTCTGTGAAAGTTTCATCACCGGATATTGCCTCTAAAACGTTTTACCAGGAGCTCTTCTACCATTACACCATAAAAATATAAATGTTCTATTTGCTGTAAATCAGAGTAGATCGTTTTTATTTTGCCTATGAAACACTATATACAAGAGATCATTGGATATTCATCCCATAGTATGTCGGAGGGGATGCCAGATTACAGTCGCCAGAGTATCAGGCGCCACGATTCTATATGCCCCCAGCATGGCCTGACGGGTTCCCTCACTTTCATGTTGACCGAGTACTCAGGTATACGTGGGGTCTCTCCATGAAGGACGTCATGCTTTTTTGGGGACTTTTTCTGACGCCCCCCCCCCCCCCCCCCCCAGCACCTTCCCCATTACTATGCTTTACCATACAACCTTTACCATTCTTCATCATGGGAACTGGAACCCTTACCCCCTGCTGCATGACGTCAATTATGGACGGCCCCTTGTAGGTTTTTGCAGAAGACTAGTATATTCATCCATACATATGATTTCTGCCTCGATTTTTATCATTTTCAATTTACACTCCACGGAAGTGATTGATTTCAATTCGCTTGAATTAATTTATTGTTTTTAAGGTTTTAGCATTTTCTGAAGCATTGTGCTTTTATATCCATTGGATCAAAGACTCTTAGCAACTGACTCTATTTTGAGTGATGCCATTTTACAGATCTACCTTAAGATGAACAATATCCGACAATGTAGATCAAAATGCATAATGTATGACAATTGAAAGTCAAACGCAATCATAATTCTGTCATTGTTTATCCTCCGAGAATTATATCAAAGGACAAACTGGGCGTAATCTTTTAAATGCGATGATTGAACTTCATGAAGGTTTTTTCTTTAGGTTCAATGGTTAATAAGTGATAACACGTATATGTTTACAAAACTGATATTCATTTGCATTGTACAATATACTGTCTACATATGCATAATACTAGATCAAGGACACAATAAGGGCGAGATGGTAAACATCGTACAACGATGTACCACAAGGTTAACAACCATACTTCATTGCCTAAAGTACGATGTAGAGTGGTCGGTTCATATTTCTAGTTGACAGGGCCTCATATTTGCCTTTTCCAACTGATTCCCACACATGAAACGTTAGGACATCATTTTTTGTGGGGAGGGGAGGAACACATATTTAGTGCGCAGGCCTGTGCTATATCCCTACCCCCAAGCGAACATTTTAAGCGCAATCATTTTTATCCAACACGCAAGTGTCTACCCAATACTTTGTTACGGTGAGGGTTGCCATATACAAAACTGGACCTGTCTCTCCATAGGCCCGTTTCCATTGGCCGATCTCCCGTCACCGATCTACTGTCAGGAACCTCCGACAGGCGTTTGGCACTGCTGACCCCAAATCGGTCAATGGAAACTACCCCAGATAGTTAAATGACCAATGACTTTCTCTGCTTAGATTATGTAATGTGGCACCACCCACCACTCAGTGAATGCTTGGTCACTGAATGAAATCTACAACCCTCACCGATTTTTATTTACCTACGCGCAGTCAGTGGCACCACCGACAGTCTTTCTGGGTAACTGAAAAAAATCTACACACATTTCGTCGGCTAATGGAAACAGGCCTATGGCCTGTCTCGCGTCGCGTGACGTCTGTCTGTATCATTCTGCAATAGCAGCAAATGGCTGATGGTGAGCCCGTAACTGTCAGTGAGGTAAGCTCAGACCCTCTGGATAGACGGGTAGAAACCATCTCTCGTTACCCAACAGAAACAAATTAGTAAGGAACAGTGCAAACCCTAGCAACAGTTACTAAAAACGGGTCACTATGGTGTATTCTTGGGCAGTTAAATGTTACTGGTCACAATCTTCATCTCTAGAAATACATCCATCTACCTGAAATAGAAGACTCACAAATGTCACAATCTATTGCCAGTGGCATCGTGACTGAGGTTCTGAGCAACGACTACTTATTACCTGTTTCAGTGAGTTATTTACGCTATAATCTCCATTCTGAAAGGAACCCAAAGGAATGCTAATATATTACAAAAGCTTCAATGCAAATTGCAACGTCCCTGACAGAGGCATTCTATCGGTGATAATTGAAAAATGCAAGAAGACTTTGTTAGTGAGGATAGCGAAATTCAAATAAGAATTCATGTAAAGTATGCGTTTGTTAGCTGATATGTGGAATTGTCTTAAGTAAACTTTGAAGCCCGAACAGAGAATTAAGTGTCCTAGCTACTACAGAAAAGTAATCTTAAGCATGTTAAAACCTGCATGATTTTTTTATATTGCGTAAAGAATTTATACAGCAAATACGCTGTCTTCTGCAGAGCAGGTTTTCATCGGATGTCATACTAACTATGAGGTATTTTCTGTATATACCAAGCTCCTCGTGTAAGTGTGGGATAATATATATATTATATATATATATATATATATATATATATATATATATATATATATATATATATATATATATATATATTTATACAAAGTTGAAAGATGGGAGGTACGAGAATGAGATGAAATTATCAACTTGATAACAGGCTAGACAATACCGTATTTTGATTAATACAAACATCTTAACATTTACTATATACCCATGCCGTATATACTGTAAATACGCACCGTTTCGGTATATGACGTAAAAATACTGTTCGGACCATTGGTCCGTACACCAAAATACGAACTACCTACCCAAACACATTTATTAAGATATTGATAGTTAAGCAAAATGAAAATGATTTTTTTTTAAATTTCGGGTATATAGTAAATATATAACGTCCAACCATGCTTGTACAAGTCACAGAGTAAATTACCATCTCGTTCTGTGACTTGAACAGCATGGTCAGGACGTTCTGTATAAATACATATCGAGATGATTGATTATCAATTTCGAATCCAAGCCATTATATTTAGTTCTTTCTATTTCAGTACACTTTTGAGATCGTATTGTTCTGTACCTCCGTGGTTAAACTATTCCAAAGCACAATACCCTTATAAATAGGACTTTCCTTATAAAAGTTGTTTTCTACATTCTCAGTTTCACCTGGCTCTTTCTGTTCCATTGTTCTTGGGTTATCCACAATGACATGAGGAATATCTTTAAGTTCCCTCTTTATAAAATAGATGGTATAGGGATAAATATGTCTTGCCAGTGTTAAACGGTGATTTCAGCAAGCCCACGTGAATTAGACGAAATCCGGGCATTTGTCTGGCAGCTACATGACGTGTAACCCCTTGTTATTTAAAGTTCACGCATATGTAAGGCCTCATTAAATATAATGTAAAACAAGACATCTCGGGAGCGCATTGTTAGGTTGAGTGCAAACACATTTTCCAAGAACTAGTTTAGCTAGTCATTGGAGTATATCAAGGGCCATAATCACATCTACCAACATTGTAGACACCTAAGCTTACCATCAACACAATAGGTCTTTTTCCACAGGCCGGTGTCGCACCTTATCTGGTTGGTTACGCAATGCCTGCAGCCAAACAAGCCCCTGGCAACGTATTCTTTAGCATTGGATCACTCAATATATGAGTGTAATACGTTCATAAGACCCGTGTATATTATTTCCAGAGAAATAGCAATGATTTCATCGTATTCTATGGTATTCCAGCCACAATTTGATGCATCATACATGCATATCGCCTCAATGATACTTTAGATATAGCTTAGATAACACAGGGACACCGAAACTGAATACACACTAATACATTGACAGGCCTAGCTATAATATGCTTATCTTTTTCCAAGCTGAACCCAAGATAATTATCAACTACAAAGTTTAGAAATCCCAGACTTGTTGATACAATACCCTTGTTTGTTCCAACAATTTAATCTGTCAAAAAAACAACACTCCTGCAATCACACCCGCCGTTCACACTTTAGGTGTGATTGCTATATGTCTCTATATGAGTACCGCTTGAATCGCGGTGTTTGTCCGAGCGGCCGCGTTACTAGACAGTGGGCCGTTAGGTGGCGCTGAACGGCAACACCTGTATTGATGGTTCTCAGAAGTCCTGGGTGTAAGAGCTTAAAATAGCTTTGGGCAACTCTTCAATCCCTCAAACTTTTACGGGTATCTAAAAGTTTAACGGCACGAATTATAACACGCTGATATTTATTGCCAGGACGAGTGTTACGTTTATCTGCGATAGTGAGTTTCAAAAACTATAGGTACATATGAGTAGTTGTAGGACTATACACCACAGGCGACGTTAATCAGCTTTCATGTCCTCTAATTAGGGAAACAAAAGAATACCATATTGTTATTTACATGACATAGAGTATGAACAGGTAGAACTGGGTTGGGTAGATATAAGAGTAGACCCTTCGTCAAACAGACAGAACGCCTGGGTGACGTCACTCTGACCTGCATTATGGGACATTTGGACTTAAATTAGCATCCAACAGATAATTCCTCAACTTGGCTATCATTAAATGTTTCTACACCTCTTTTCTCGTCTAGTTTATCAGGCTTTTATCAATGTTTTCCAGATCCACAGACAATCAGTTGGGAATATATATCCTTGACCATTGGTTGATCATTTGGAAAGGAGATATGATAAAAGTAATTTCAGATCATATCGTGGAACAACCGTGAGTGAATACAGTTCTGCGAAGTCCCACATTTTGGCAGCTGCATTGATTTCCGGTCTGGCGATCGTCGATGCTGACGTCACTAAGTCGTCTGCTTTTGTTTGCATGGCTTCGTCAGCCGGAACCACCTTTTCCAGAAGGTTCCGAGCCCAGGTGCTGCAAGCCTGCCATCATTTTGTCACATATTCAATTCAGTTCACAGATACAGAAGAAGAGGTAAGAGGGTACAAATATTCTGAATGGTAATTTAATACACCTTATCAAGGCAACTCCAGTAACTTAAAGTATCCGGGTTCATTCTGTTTTTGGCGTCCTGATGCTGCTGAACTCAGGAATTCGCCGGTATGGGTAATGTGTTGATCGGTGATCCGTCAGGCGGCAGCAGCTGTCCACCATGAATTTTTTGATAACTTTCCAAATTATCCGCAATTCACATCATTCACGTCAATGTCTGACGCAAAGTCCTTCATTGCGGAGGTGAGGATTTATTTGTAAATTTGAGAAACGTATTCAATACACTGAGATTGCATGAATTTGAGTTGTTTGAGTTGTTTATCTGAATATAATGAAGGTTGCTACAAGAAGCTTAACACTATTATCAACTTTACAGACGTTATCATAACAAAGTATACCAGTTGCTATATGCATGCTTGTAGCTTCATGACGGGAGATTACTATAGTTAAAGGTCAATTCTTTGGAAATACACGTTAAATATCATGCTTCGCTGCGCTAGTTTGCAATCGACATTACTTTGTTGTGTATTGCTTTTCCAGACTGCGCGATTGGGATTGTGCCTGTTCAACGTTCCTTTTATTCTGATGGATGATTTCATCATATTTAGCCCTCACTATCTTTTTGGTTTATATTCTTGAATCTATTTGCCCTATAATTTCCCTCATCTCTCTCAGTGGCCCCAAAACCTCTTCAACCAAATAATCAACCAATTCGTGAATCTATCCGTGCATCTTGGAGCGGATCGGCGACGAATCGCCTAGGTAACTTTCCACTCGGTCAAAGCCTCGTACACGTTATATGAGATCATAGAAGAGGACACTCAATGCCCAGCACTTGTGGAGTTTCGTGTATCTTCTCATGAACTACAAAAATAGCGCTGCCTCGCACAAAACTGCTGTCTCTTGCGACGCCGTGGTGGACAATCATCCTCCATGCGTAGGCGCATCGCATGACCTTTACACCCCATGTCGTCACCACCATAGAAGCTCTAGTAAACACATTAGTCTAAAGGCCCCATCTGGTCTTAGATCTAATTATCCTCTGGCGACAGGATTTTCCCCAATTAGATCACGTGACCTATGGTCATGCCAATTGGGTCCAAACTTTTGGAGGCGAGAGGGCTGTAGTGCATGAGCCAGTCCCCAGGGTTCTCAGAAGGAGTATTAACCTCGCCATGATGTGGTCAGAAGTAAATCGGTCATAGAGGTTTTAGCTGATCTTCCCAACTAAAGTAGAGTAAGACTGGCACCCACCTACTATGATACATACTCGCGCGCTATGATAGACCTCCCAACGCTCTACCATGCAAATTTGTAAATTTCATTATTTTCTGTTGAGTATTGCACATGTTAGTCCACCCGAATGCATCACCAATGCAAACTGACGTGCCACAAAAATGGAGCATGATTAAAGATCATAGACACTCTACAACGCAGACACCTCCTTATAGGATGGATACAAACTAATTGATTATTCAGAATAGCCATAGCAGATTGATTTATGTTTGGTATTGTGGGCTGTCTAATAGACAAGTGAAATCATTTCACTCAAACAAGTTTAGTTTCTTACAATCATAATTCTTATGAGATTGAGGAATGAGATGAAAGATACAATTTCATTGTTTGGTGGATGGGTGAAAGTTGTGATGAGTGGAATGTCCAGGAAAAACGGACTAGGATATATATATCAAGTGAGCATGTGTGCGTGGGGAGACTTATTTTAACGGTGGGAACGGTGCGCTTACAATTACGTCGCGGTCTTCCACTATCTCTTTTTATATCCACATCAAATCCGGCTACTTACAGGCAGCATACATGATTTCTAGACTATTTGCATCAGACAATGTTTGGCGTATTTTTGGTATAATATTATATGAATGTACAACTGGTGCAAATTCCAAGAAACCTTATGCCCTACCTGATAACTGATAAGGTGCAGTATGTTGATGTTACTCCGCGGGGGAGGTGGGGCAATTGCCATCTCTGACCATAGGCCATAGGAAACTGATTAGTTCCCTCTAGATTTGAAATGTCCGAGAGCATGGCAGGAACCAATACTCAATCTAACTCACGCCTCTAGTAGAAGATAGAACCTTCCGAGTTATCCATGCATACCCATTGCCTTCTGGGGAGCCAATAACTTTATAGACATATAAATGGTACAAAACAGGTGACCCTCCGTGCATTTCAGCAAGCATATGAATACCATAATAGCAGCAATAAATAGAGCTATACGTGGTCTGAATGGGGAATACAAATGGGAATCACCATAGCGTTGGCATTCAAGCTACAGATAGCCAGGCCTTAACAGTTGGTTAAGGCCTGGCGTCCACCTACTACGATAGAAATTTAGACCTACCGATATGGCATCGATACAAAAAATAAATGTCGGCTCCAGACATATCGGGAAGGTACAAAATCGTAGACACATGTCTAGACATCCCACTTCACCATGCATCGTAAGGGTTTATTTTCGATGCCTAGTCGCAGAAACGTGGTCAACTGCCCTGATATTAGGTGACCTTCAGATTTTGATTTTTTATCGGAAGGTCCATCGTAGACCATATTGGAGCCATATCGTAGTAGGTGGACGCCGGGTCTTAGCCATTCAAATCCGTTATTTGGTATATGGAACATCTTTGTATAGGCATATAGAACGGGCGCTCGTTCAAAAGCGAATGATACATGAGCCGATTTTATAAAGAGACATATATACAGGGACTAACTATGGAGTCATGGCAGCTGCGATTATACCTTAGAATCCCTACTTTCTAAAAGATATTATCGGGAATCCTAATAGAAATCTACCCTTAATCAGAAACGTTATCTAAACAGTTTATTTCATAAATCATTCTAATTTCATTGACCGACTTTCTCCATACTTCCAGGGTCATGTAAATGGCAAATGGCCCCAAGACCATGCAATAACCACTTAGCAGGATTTTGTGTCGCCGTGCTAAGTGGGATAATGTCAACGGGAATCGTGGTTCAAATCTTTTTGTATCCATGAGGATATACAAAGTATTACGAATTGCTGATGACAGTATATGCACACACTCCCACGCAATGCACAACAATGGGAATTTACAACTTGTTTGTTCTCTGCAAATAGAAGGCATTTGTGGTGAATAAGGCCTTATTGTCCCTGGTTATGAATGTCCACAGCGACGTGCATTAATTATAGTTAGGTACAGGACACAACCAAGAATTATTTCATAATGGGATAAATGATAACGGATATTCTCTTGAGGATTACTAACAATCGCGATTCAATGGCAACTTATACTACTTGCTGTCCAAACTGATTTAATATTCTTTAACTGTCGACGCTATGGCATGGCGGTAACTAGGAGCCTTTGGTGGCATCCGGTTTCCGCATACCGAATCTATATGGGTAAATGTTCTTTTCTATATAACAATTAACAGAAAACAACATTCATTGACATTACAATTACATCATCAATCATTTCCACCCAAGCATTTTCTCCATATCACCGCCCACCATGACATTGCGTTAATGTACAGCAGAAATTACAAAAAAGATACTATTTCGTGAAAAAAGTCTATACTGACTTATACAACAGAAGATAAGGTATCAATTCTATTCTAAAAGTCAGACATTTTGCCTAACCTCTGACATGACTTCTGGAAAGATACATGAAATTTGAATTTTTTTTAGAAATAGATTCAGTACATGTATACATCCAAATAGAAGAGATAACGTCAGCTTTAATCATATACATCTTGCAAATCAATGCTTTTTTGCAAGTTATTGACATTTTAGCTTACAAAGTCACAAATAAGTGCTTTTCAATCCCTATATGGTGGCGCGGACGAGTGACAAGCAGTAGCAAAGAAATCAATCCGTGAATAATGGTAAAAATAACATAAAAAACCATTGCACAGGTAAAACTGGGCGACCATAGAAGTTCTGACGTCATTATCATACCGGGTGAAAATCTAAACTTCCCATCCAAAACGTTAATTAATGTCTATTTTGTAAATGCATTTTTTGGGCAGTCGAAAGATGATTTTGGGAAGCTCCATTTATCATGACAAAGAACTAGCATGATGACATTATTGGATATTTGTTGAATTCCTCTAAAGACTGTCCCCGGAAATTGAGGAATAACATTATATATATCTAACACCCTAAAACTAGCTCTAGACCGGAAAGGATTAAAAATACTTGAGAGAATGAACCATTGTTATATTCCAAATTCTTTTATCTCTGTTGACTCGAGTGATAACACTTTTTTGACTGACTCGTCGTCTGTTCCCGATGTTACATTCAGAGCTGAAACAGACTTCCAAAATGGAAACCATGTCACATATCTTAGACCTGTTAGGGTGGAACTTATAGACTTGTATAAGTTGATATAAGAAATCACAATTTCAGCGGTGTGAGAAAACAACAATGCTTCTTAATTAAGGAATCATTTACTATGTTTAATCGATCAGTAAGTAACCATGATGACAAACTGAAGACCCATGTCATTGCTTCTCCTACCTGGTAAATTCTTGGACTGGTTGTTAGTAAGTACATGGATAAATCATAACTCATGTAGAATTAAATGGCTTGATTTATGATCGCCAGTTGATATCAAAAAGGTAAGGGAACTTAAGATGCAATCTAATCCTTGGGTAAAGGATACTGGGTATACATTTCTTTGTCAGTGCATTTTTAACTTCAGTTTTGATCTAGTCAATCATTCAAAATTGCTCTATTACAATTTTAGTCTAGAATTTGACATACCATCTGCTCTAGTATATCCGGGGCTCATGGGTAATGTGTTGGCGTGCACCACTCCCATCTCGAACTTGTTTATCTGCAAGGTAGGACATCGGTGTAGTTGAACAACTTGTACAAGTAATATAGAGAAACAGGGTTATCGTTTAAGTACGTGTAAAGTACGCAGTAAAATCAGCCATCAGATGAAGCTCTGCGTGCGGCATCAGTTCATCTGATCGCAGATTTTACCAGGTATTTTACACATACGTAAACCGTCACCCTGTTTTTCTATTATTATATAACTTAAATTAGCCAATTTTTACCTTAAAACTTGGTAGTCTCATTGTGCTCTGCCACCCTCCCTGTACGTATGACACCCGCATTGCCAAGTTAGGCCAATTGTCATTGATCAACAATTCATATACCGAACTAATGTGATATTGTTTTACTTCAAGTTAAGCCAATTGACAGTCTGTCTGTCCATTGCTCGTTGCGGATCTCAGTTAGGGAACTTCTTGTTATTGATCGGTCTTACATATTTGAGCTATTTAACCTGTATCATATGAATGTCCCACGCTAGATGCCGCGATATTAGGTCATAACGCATTCTTACACATTTCGAGGAATTTATAAAATATCACTGAATGCTTGAAGCAGTAGAGAACTAACGTGGAAGTCCAACGTGGGATTTGACAAATGTGCATGCACAAAAATATGTTACTTAACACTCCACTCACCTAGCAGATGTTTGGCCACTATTCAGTTTGTGTGAGCTTAATAGAGAAACCGATGGGAGAGAGGGCACTTTCCGTAGTTATGCAGACTGATGGTCTGTCTGTGTGTCACTTGCTGTGGACATCTGTGAGTTGCTGTTATCGATTCATTTCGGATATTTGAGCTATTTAAACTAAAACAAGGTGAAGCCCCATGTTATGTACCTTGGTAATCGGTCATCCCGCACGTTTAGGTGTCATGGGGAGTTTATAAAACATCTCCACCATCATGAAGTGATACAGGACTAACCCGGAAGTACAACACGCAAGATGTGCTCACTGTGCATGCAAGAAGATATGTTGATTACCTCTTAACTCTTCTAATCTCTGTTATTTGGTAAGCATGCATACAACAGAAGATATGTTTGGAGGAAGCTAGGCTGGCGCTAATGTCACGTGATTATACGTGCCACGTAAGACACCTACATTGCGTGCAAATATAAATATGGCCTGGGTAAGAGAGAGCGGTAGGTGTAGGATATACTACCATAGTTATAATATGCACACCTTAAAATCTCTGGACAAAATGGTGTATCGTTGTGTAGTCTAAGATCTTCATAAGACAATGGTCGTTCATCTACTTCCTGATTAGCGCCTCGGAATCGCTGGTCAACTTGTTCTTTATGGGGTTCCTAGCTCATGGGTAAATATGTATTAACTCACTCAAAAAACTTAATCTCATAAACTAGATAATCGTCTTATTGTTTCTTAGTTAATTAGTAGAGCTTCACTTGTGATGTTATAGCCGATAGAGCACGGTAACCTCACACACCATCCAGCCTGAGGTGAAATGTCAGACGATGATTCTTGATAAATCCTTTTAATTAAATTCTACCTCCGATGATAGTAATTCACAAAGTCAAATACAATGTATCTAGCCTCATAAGCAATTGATCATGTCATGTCTGACGATCCATTTCAACTCCCTGTAATAGATTTCATTCATATTAACAATTTTATCAACACTTAAACACTTGAGTACAATAAACCAATGTTCAGTCCTAAATAAGTAATCCATGGTTGAGTTTATAGTCATTAAAGGTTTCTAATCACTCTCCATCACTCACAATCACCAAGATGATCGTTCCTATTTGGCTCCAATGTCCAATAGTAAGGTAGTGTGCTTGTATTCTCCCTGTGAGAATCAGTCCACAGACTGTTGGTTGTCCTAGTTCTCAACACAGATAACCCTTGCAGGGGTGGCCCTACTCCAGGTAGAATAAGACCTCCAGCACTTGCAGGAGCATTGGTAATACTCCTATGCCATGAATATTGCTCAGACAGTTGAGTATCAGCCAGAGGTGCCTTCTTACTATCCATTTCTGAGCACACTACCTTCTGATATACTCAACAATCTACCAATAGGCAAGCTTCTTTTACATCATATGACTAGCCATTCCATATAAAGAAAGGTGCTTTTCCACCTTTGTGTTACATACATTCATCAATCGTTAGACTTTGCCGCTAAATTCGTACCTACACACCATGCAATGGACATACAATGGCCCTAGTACATCGCATAGCCATCTTTCTGGCCATATCGTTTCTTTCTTTACTGCAAACGGGACTGACTGGTTAGATTTTGTCTGCTCCAGAGAATTATCGATTTGTATCAAAGGATCACAGTGATATTTCGATTACTTTTCCAGAAAATCATGCCACGTTTAGAATTGTGTCCTTCAAAATGTGTGTATTTCTTCAAATTGTAAACTAGAGTTCTATTACCTGCTGAAGACACTACCAAAAATGGATAAGCACTCAATAATTCACCAATATATTCAACGTGGCAATGCAAACAGTGGACACCATTGAGACTCGGATCAGCTAATTACTTATTAGTCACCAAATATTTCTTGTGCCCACTCTAACAGGCTTTTGCATTGGAATGTCAAAATATCCATGATGCATGATACATAATCACACGTAAGTATCCTACAAGCTTAAAGGTGACAGCCATGAACACTTGTACAATCTGTCCTTATAATTCACTACCTTTATAAAAGAGACGCGTTAGTTACTGATATTAAAGTGACTCTCGTGGGAAACATACACATACTAATAAAATATCAACAACTGATCTGAAATATCCTCAGTTATTAGCACATGTTGATAAATTGCATATCAAATCATTTACACCCATACGATAAATCCTAGGAACGACTACTTTGTTTATAACGCGATGTTGCAAGAACCGATTACAAAACAAGATAAAAATACATCTGAAACAATGAAGCTGGAAATGGCTGGCGGCCAAGGGGAATGGAACCGAAGCGAAAACCATGGCACTAGTCACCGCAGACGCTGTGTGAACTTAGTTCCGATGTCCGGCTTTGACTGGCTGCACCTGGTAGACCTACCAGGCGTTCACCTTCATCCCATCTGCTATGGTAACAGTGAGATTAAGAGAGAACAATCACTTGTTGAGAGGTCTTCACTGTTTCATATCAGCTCCTGGTCGCGGTGATGACAAGCTGAAGAACTCTTCTCAATAAAAGAAGGAGAAGATAAGAGATATTTGTCATATCAATACTGCTGTAACAAGCATATTCTTAATCTTGAGCACATAGACTGTATATTTTATGTGTTGCATTGGTTATGGATTTTACTTGGCAAAAGAGCACTAACCAGTTAGCTTTCTGCAGACCTTTGATTATCAACTAATATTATATACTTCCCTAATGGTAGGAAACCATGGAATGCTGGAATGAAAAGTGAAGCGATATCTGGGTAAATTGAATGTTTATCATAAATCTAGACTTTATGAGTTGGTAAAATATACAAATACATTGGTAAAGGTCGTTTTAGGAGTTTTCCCATTCAATCTAGACAGTTGTATGGTAATATTTCTAAAATGACTGATATTTGGGACTAATATTGGGCTCAGTGGACCATATTGAAGTAATAGTCTCGCTAATATTTCTGCCTCTGTGTACATAGGTATATCAATTTAAAACTCTAGTTTAGGCTCATATGATATCAAAATGATAAAGATACTTTGGTTGTTATGCATGAAGAACGTGTTCACCCAGGAGAACTAAGTAAAAAAAGATTCCCTATCTAATACAATAAAGGTCAATTACCAAATGTATGAAGAATGATTTTTCCCAGAGTGCCATAACAAATTTGAAAAAAATATATGCATGTAGCTTGAATAGGGATTGGAAGCATCAGATGATATAAATCTTCCCAACCTCACTCCTGTTGATTATAAACAGAAGATGTTTGTTAGGCGTCGTAGACATGGCTGGGACCACCGACCGCAACTGATCAAGTGGGGTGAACTTCTATCAGTTTGATGGAATCTACCCGTCAAATGTACTTAACCACCGTCAGATATACTTTTAACCAATAGTTTCGCAGTCAAAGGAACAGCGACTTTGAAGATCAACATGCTAACGCTGTTCAATAGCATCCCGTGCCTCACTCGTGTAATTGTAACATTGAAATTCGCGTGTGGTCTCCAGCATGTTTCTGACAAGTACAAAAAGAGTACATGACAGTCACACAACACTCTAGTCATAGTCTTCATGAAAACGGTTCTTCTACGTCGCCCCCTCAAGGACGACTTGGTTACGCCAGTCCAGAGAGCAAATATTCCGAACAATATACCACGTAGGCTGGCCGGCCATCCCCTATTATCGCCCACTGAGCGAGCAGCTCACTAGGTCTGGCGAGGGTCGGGGAGCAGCTCGCTGCACTATGTAGTGTGGGCGGCATAATGATCCTTGCCATCAGTGACGGGCTCTATAGGCGTCAGGACCATTCCAACTTGTGTGGTGTATTTTTCTTAGGACATTCCGTTTATGGATATAACCGCTTTCATGGGATAGGGATACTCTATCAGCACACGTTATAGTTACTATAGATGTTTCTAATGGCACAACATAAAAAAGTAAAATGCCGGGAATATCATCTGGAAGGCTTTCCTTTTCAAGGGAGATGCATAGAAATGATTATAAAGTTTCCAAACAATTTTAAATCGGCTTTAATTAAGTTGTAATCTGCTGTTAAATCTCCAATTACCCCGCGCTTTTTTTTTTATTGCAAACACGTGCAGAATTTGAATTGTGGGTCCAGTCAGATTTTGACGGTCAATTAACCGGTTACTGTAAAGACTCTGGGCACACCCTTGTCTGGAGCCCACGATTCACAGAAACGCGTCAGACTGGAATCATGATCAAATACGGGTGTACTTGTGGCAGCAATAGACATTCTAGACCCGTTGATCTTTTTTTCAGAAGGCGAGGCACCTCTTTGTGTTCTGGTTGTCAGACACCCTTCCCGAATGTATTGCAGTTCGTTGATATTGATCAGTCTGAGCAGAGATTGCATCATGGTCTAAGATGCAGGCTATTTAAAAAAACTAAAGGAACAGTCTGTATACTCTCCTTGGAATGGTTTTCTAGATAGACATTTGCTTGTTTTTAATACATTAACTTAACAGAGTCGTACGTAGTATTTACTGCCAGGCATTACTCATAACCATAAATGAATGGCCTTTTCAAAGAACATTCCAATATTGATCAGTCTTAGCATAGATTGCATCATGGTGTAAGATGCAGGCTATTTTAGAACAACTAAAATAACTAAATAAATGGCCTTTTCAAAGAACAGTGCAATAAATAAATGAACAATTAAACAACGATTGAAAACTAATTAACTTACTTATGTCATAAAATATAATATCAGGAAGGACGTAATCAAGTACAACTAATCAATATATATTTGATCAAGTCTTTTCTTACTCAAATATATCATTCTTACTTTTTGCTATGCTAATGGAAATGAATGGGCATATTCCTCATACAGAAGAGGGGATATCTGTTGGAAGGGAGCGTCAGCCATGGGACAGACTCTATAGAAATGGTAAATGGTAAATGGCGAGGCTGCCTACTACAGCCATCGGCCATTATACCGAGTAATAAATCAGGTCCCACATCCTTGGCATTATGCAATTTATTGCCAGTCGCTCATTAGGGTATTGCAGCCAGATACCAGATTATACAGGCGTGTTGGTTTTAACCATATTTACAGATGTACAGTTGATAATTTCCAACCCAATAATTCATTCTTTAGTGTCGCGAAAACCAAGAGTCCATAATTCTCGAAAATGTCAGGCAAAGGTGGCGTATGGAGGGAGAGGGTTGGGGTTGCCATTGCGGTACATACCCCTTGATCATATACTCTGAATCAGTCCGTTAATCAGGTATGTTATAGCAACCCTCTTTAAATGTAACTGATTGCGGATAGTACCAACCTCGCCTCACTAGATTGTGTGGCCTATCGAGAGGTTTGAGAGCCGTTCGCTGGATGAAAAAGTCTCAGGCAAAGCCTGCAGCAGCATTGGTGTAACTATTGCCAACGTTAGAACGACAAGCTCAGTTCATCAAACTGCCACGAGATGGTAGTTTAGAGCAGACGCTGGAGAAGCTCACGAGCAGGACGGTTGCGCTCTCTAGTGTATAAACATGAAAGTATCAGCAGGCTGTCATAGCGACAACAATGCCAGGTCTCTCTCCTCGTACGTTCTTCATATTCCACTGTGAGATACTCCTCGTCATGCTTCAATACCATACGTCGAACAATTTAATTCGATCAGAACGCCTATGTCGCTTGGGATATTTCTCTCTATTTTATAAGCTGAGCACATGTAGAGTCTGAGGTAAGAAGCCAACTCATCTGCTCAGAGGTGGTTACCACACTATGCACCGCCCTCATTGATCTGCTCGATAGTGTGGCACAGGATGCCCTACACAATATTTATAGGTATCGGGGATACATGATAAACGCCCAGAGATAAACGCCCTTTCCCGTCGACCGGTTCATATTTGCACTCCCATGTGAGGGCCAAGAATACATTTATGCTAAAAAGAACAAAATATTAACAACAACGTTATCTAAAAATCCCAAAACGTGGGCTTTGTGTTTTTGGTCTACGAGGACTTATAATTTATTATAGTTTACAATCATTTTTATGTAGCGGTCGCCAGCTCTAGCCTGGGTATTCAACCCAACTTTCGGACGATAGTATATCTATCTGGTGATTGGTGTGTTGCTACCTTATATTCCATTACATAGGTAAGTTTGTACTTTTGGTAAAGAGGTCGGAAGGACTGTAAATTCTTTTCACACAAGACCAGACATAGACAACTTCAATAAAGGATCTTCTATTGACAGTTCTTAGTTTTCGGCGGAGCTGCGCTCGTACCCCAGCATCACAGTCAAGCTTCATACCTTGAGCACCGGATTGCCAGGTAACACCGAGGTAGCAAGATTATTAACCAAAGTTTATAATCCATGCTCAACTATTAAGAGAGTTCGGAAAAACCTACTACCAGCTTGAGGCCCTGGATTCACTCCTCACAGAGAGGACACAGTGAGTGACCTGTCGACTGTTGCGAGCTCTGCCTTTTATAAAGGCTAAGTTATGTAATCCAGGAACTTACTTACAAGGGCTCTCCCTGGGCTCTCCCAAACCACTACACAACAGGAACTGATACCCCGCGTCCTCTAGCGAAGAGTAAACGCACCACCACTCGACTGACCCGACCCCTTCATTTACATAAAACAATAAAAAAATATCAAAGGATTTGGAGTGGGGGAAATACCATGACGATGCCATTGGGACAGTTCAAGCTCTTTGGAGATAAGTCAACTCAGGTGTGATGACGAATGTAAGAATAGGTCCGGTCTGTCTGGAACTGTCTGGTATAGAGAGCCAAAGTGAACCCACTGAAACTACAGATACCCATTCACAAAACATCATTTCCGGATATAGGCACTCAGTACTTTGACTATGTAGGTTCGAGATTATATGTGTCATTCTCCAATCTTTTAGTTCCATATTTTTGATAAACTTAACAACTGTCAGCGTAGCTTTGGGATAGAGTTATTCAGAAACGATAGTATCAAACTTCACTTCAAAAGTAACAAACGAGACCAAAAACAAAATTCTAGCCTCAAACCCACATGGGTTTAGCACTAAGCCTCGTTCTTGCTGGCCTCTGGAAATGGTGTTTTGAACACTGGTATCTGCCGATTTAGCGGTTTCCCTTTGGCTCCCTATAATCATGTTTAATTATCTTTAACCTCAGACATTGTTTTTAGTGTTTTTTGCATCCAGTGGGTATGATACAGCGTTTTAGTTTAATGAGTTTTACCTCTATCTGTGTGCTGAGATGCTCATGTCCATGCCTGATATTCAGTATAATTATGAAAAGATGCTGAAAATGCATTTAGGCCCGACGTCCGCTGAGATCCGAATCGTCTACGGTAGGCCTTGCGATGTACCTAAAACCCAGTACAATGCACGCCCATATTCCTAGTCTAGTTGTTTGTTTAAGATGTAGATGTTCCCGATTGTCTATGATTTTTGTCGTTGTGCATTGTAGTGCATCGGGAGGTCTGATGGCAGACCGCTGGAACCGGGGACATTGTGTGGTAGGGTAGGTGGCAAGCTCCTTGCTGTACCACCTGAATCTCGTCTGCAAGGGCATGGTCACCTCTGTGTTAGCAGATCCACATCCTTGCACCCAATAGGTAGTTGGCAACTGTTGTCAGGACCCAAAAAGAATAAGCCGGTTGGCAATAGGGGCTGAAGACTGACAAAATGGAGAACCGAGCCAGAGCTTGACTATGATTGTGAGTTGATGGGGCCTCAGCAGATGCCAGTGATCGCAACATCTGAGTGTGCAGGGCAGAGCTGGTTCCTAAAAAAAGCACGAGAATAACATTTATATCAAACACCGGATCAAGTTCAGCTTGAGACCATTCGCCAGGGGCTAGGGCTTTGGCTGCTTTGGTGGCATAAACAAAGTCCTTCCTCAGGTCTCCAAGGCGGCTGCGGAGTAAAGGGATTCGGTAGTACTGCCCATTGAAATGTTGGCCATCAGGCTGAGGTCGTCTGTATGGATGACTAAGCAGGCGCCAGCCACAGCGCAGATCTCGAGAGTAGAGCGACTGAGTCGATCCTGCAAGGCGCGCCGAGGTATTCCACCACTTGTGAGGCATCTTGGTGGACCGAGACCCAGTCTGAGGTCACCTCTATGATACCGCCCGCACTTGTGATCAAGATGGAGTAGGGATTACACCATTCACTACAGCTGCGGAGCGACTGAACCAGACGAGGTCCTCCTTCATGGTGGAGGAATGACGGCCATCCCAGCCTCGGGGTCTTGCTGAGGAAAGCAAGGGTGCGGGCAATGGAACTTCCTAGCCTGGGAGACAAAGTGGGTAATGAAGAGGAGCAGGTTGATGAGACACTGGGGCTAGGACTGGGTAATGGCCCGTTGGACACCCCAGGCCTTGGAGTCCTCAACAACCTCAGCTAGGCGGCCCCTTGGGATACAGAGTTATTGCGTTTGTATCAAGGTGGATCCCGAGCCACTGCTCCCATACTGGCCTCGGCTCAAGCGGGATCATATATTTAGAATAGAGCATGGTGGGCCTGGGGCCCATGAGGTAAGTGACCGCCCTTGTCACCTGTTGACAGGCCGAGGCCGAGAGGCAGGCACGGAAGTGGCAGCAGGGGTTGAGGTAGGAGCTGTTGGAATAGCCTGGAGGGGGAGTCCTATGGGTCAATGCGCAGCTGACGGTTGGTATGTGCTATAGGTAAGTCCACCTTCCATACCCAGGTGCCTGTTCCGAGGCCACGGACTCGTTCCGCGAGGTTGGCAATTGTCGGGAGTGTACAAGCAGAGGGAAGATGAGGTCCCACCTCGATGCCCGCATTGAACCCCACTCCTGGGAGAAGGACATATCCACGTTTGGCGTATACATATATACTTGTATATAGATTTGAAGAAAAATGTTTACCTCTCACCTTACGTTTCCTGAGACGGCCTGCCGCCCCTGCCGCCACTATACACGTCATCTGCCTACAAATTATCAGTGTGATGTCTTTGGGTGGCAGGCGACTGTGCGGGCAGCTGTGCAAATGCCTGTCGGGCAGCTGTGTGGGTGGCTGTATGGAGCTGTGGCAACGGCAGCAGTGGTGGCGGGTGTGAAAGCTGAGTTGTTGTAAGGAGTGGTATCTGTGCCTTGTCAACAGACCTGCCATGAACCATACAAAAATTGGTGTTTTGAAAGTAAAATCTTTTAAAATACGGAAAAAATCAAAAGATACCTATTAGGGTTTTAAAAAAAAGCTTTATGTAAAAAAAATTGGTAATCTAAGATTTATTTTCGATGTATCACGGACTTGCGGGAATACTGTGTGCCAGTGGATTCTCAAGGATCTAAGCCTAGAAAAAATCTTAAGAAAATGAAAATCAACGAAAAAGAAACAACATCACAGGTAGGGGTGGATAGAAATGAAGGATGCCAGTCGTGATTCAGAAACGTGGTAGGATGTGAGGTGAAATGACCCTCATAAATGTTCTGGTGCGCCTGTGTGACTGGTTCTCTATTCAGAAGATCATCCACTGTCGCACAGCGTCATTTCCTTCGCTGACTGTATATCAATCACGTACACTCCGGTCATGAATGAGCTTCCACTGGGGAGCGCCACTTCCGCCACCTCTGACCACTACGTTTCTTCGTTTTCCCACCAGGAGGCGTCGCAGACCGTGTCTCACGCCCGGATAGCCACGCGAAATTTTCACCCGGCGGAAAATACCGTGTAGCAAAGTGCAGATTCAATTACATTTCAACTAATGTTTCCCCCTGAAGGCGGCTGGTTCGAGGGAGCACCCACGTAGGTTTTTACCCTAGGCGGGATGTAATCTCTGTAGCCTGAGTGCTTCGGTCCTCCCATGTGAGCCTCCGCAAGGGGAAAATATAGTTCAGAGGAAATAGACTTAGAAAACCGGAAGCGAGCTGTGACGTCTAAGCAGTACTGGTTACCAGGGAAAGACCGCAGCTCACTGGGACCAGTCTGTAGGCTTGACCATAAGCCAGCTTAAGGCAGGCGCCGGCGGGGATTGTGGGAAGAGTGAAATCACGCTCTCCTGAATTCTCGAGAGACGTCACAAGGTTTGTCCGTCTACACAAATAGTACTCAGCAGCAGTGAAAGTGGTGTTGCTACTGTTCAAACAAAGGAGGGCGGAAACGCCTTTTAAAGTAAATATGTCTGTTTCGGTTGTCATGTATTAGAACACCAGTAGAATGTTGTAGCGACTCTCTAGGTGATAGAATCACAGCGTCCTAATCATAAACCTCGTACTATCTACATTTTTTTATGTTAAAGCACATGCATCACGTGTATAGTGAACTCAAAGAAATGTAAACTTATGCGTGCTTTAACTTCGCATACATATAGCATCATCTAAGAATAAAAGTATAGATTTGAACAGTGTTTTTTTTGTTCTCGGTGTATGTAATGAAGAAAATGGACACTAGAAGTGAATGAGCTTTTCTCGAACTGCAAGAACTATAAATAGCTAGTTTGAAATATCCTGATCCTCTTACTGCACTAGGAATGGCACTTTCATTATTACCTCGGAGGAAGTAACATCTAATCTTGTCATGTCTGAAGTTGTATTAGTTCGATAATGGGAATTTTAAACTCGCCACCTATCCACAGACACGATGTTATAAATCTGTGTTCAAGAAAGGAAATTATTCAATTAAATGTACGCTTAACGTAATTGCTATTAAGAGAAGCTACTCGACCCTGATCCTAATATATATAGTTATTCTGTGGAAGCTTTGGTCCTCTTTGCCATATCATTATCAAACTGAAGTGGATTCAGCATCTATATATTAGGAAGTGTAGAAATTTGTATTCGTGACCTTTTTGCACCGTGATTGCACTGTATTATACTCCGTAATCTATTCCACTAAAACGTGGTAAGCGCTCTTTACCTTGCGGCACTGAGCCAGTTCAGTGAACCTACAGCAATACTCACTCTCTTCAGAAACTAATCGTCTGCAAATAGGGGCTCGCCTTGTTATGCTTTGTTTTGCTTAGCAGCTGCCTAGATCAAAACATTGGCGAACTAGAGGGCATTTTCCGCTGATATATGAAAAAAACATATCCGCTCGCGTACTACGTATCATTCATCTTTGTAATTCTCCTACTGCCAGGTAATTTGGAATCCCTCCCTTTATGTGTATGTGTGTGTTTGGGGTCACTTGAACGTACCTATTACCGTTACGTATAAGCATGCTATTACTCCCGGTATAAAGTAGAAGGTAGAAGAAGAAGAAAATCCTCATGTCTTTACTTTGTATCAGTACCCCGCCCCGTCCATATCTCATAGAAAAAGGTAATTCGTCTCAAACTAACAAATCTACTGGCGATTGGGTTGGTTCATGGAAATGTATATGGTAATGTCGTCACGGTGTGCTATTAATAACGTCACAGTGTGTGTGAACACGCACTCCTCTCCCTTTCTGTATAACTAACAAAGCAGCAGGCTACACAAACTCTCCATTTCAAGCTGATTAAAGATTCAGGTCGCTAACAGCCAGGATAAAAGGCGGCAAGCCGGCTAGACACAGAGGGGACCACCGACCCATACATACTACCCACTAATACTGTCAAAGGTTACAAGAAAGATGTATCAAAGGCATAGGAAACTTAGAGCTCACAAAGTAGGTATACTCATATGTGTGAACACGCAATATAGACACGGCGGCAGCTACACGACTAGAACATGGTAGATCATCACGGCGGCATGGTTTTTACGGCAATATTTGGCTCCATAGCCGTCAGCAAGCTGATCAAAACACCCTCCTCTGGCAAGCGTTGATCTTGTCTGGGGCATGCAAACTTTGCTCTACCGTGCTGCCAGATGATTCCCTCACATGCCGAAATCTGCTTGAAACTTCTACCGCACTTATAGATGTCTCTTTTTCGATTACGTTTTAATAATAAGTACTCATTGTGAAGCCTTAATGAGATGCTCTGAATTCTAGGTTTTCCTAACTTATTGTCTAATACCTTAGTGTTTCCAGCCTCTATCCTCTTCTTAGGCTATCCTCCTGCTACTTAGAATTTCGCTCGTCTTATTAATTCCGCCCTCTCTCGCAGTGCGTGTATCATATTACTAGTATACCTATGGGCGAATGTCTCACATTTAATAACCAGTAGTACAGATTCCGACCTGCACCTTGACTTCATGATGATGTGATATATCCGTTTAGAATCAATTATATCATAAAGGCAAATCTCATTATGTATCTTTTCATTAGATAGATTGTGGTGTACCATTACGTCTGTATGGGTTAACTCTATCAGCCCAAATGATGTCTGCAGGCATTCCCGTACGGGACCAAATGATGGAATATATATATATATATATATATATCAAATAATTCTCATTCATATCTAGGTTTTTGTTTTAAATATCGTCTCTTGAGAAATCATTTCCCGAGATTTATAAAATTAATGTTTTTACATATTGTGATAGGAAATAATGGGTGCCTAAACAGCAGATTTCTCTAAAATATAAAATGTGTACAATATTTTATTTGAGAAATATTTCAGAGGCCCTCCAAAATGTCACAACTCTGTTTAGCATTGCAAAAGATTGTTAGCTATTTCATGTGAAAAAAGGAGCATTTTAAAGGATTGTTCATATCTTGTACAAAAGTAGACATATTCACACCTATACAAGTAGTCTAAAAAATCATTTCAGATATTATAAAAAATCATGCCTCTGGTTTTTAAATGCTCATTAGAGCATTTAACAGTAATTACTTCGGGCCTGTTTCTCAGTTTTTTTCTTTTACCGTTGGCCTCTGAAGAAACACCTGTATTGTGAATATAGAAATTTTACAACAGTATGAATACCTCTATTGCTAATGAAAAGTCATCATCTTTTACTAACAAAGAATGGAAAATTTTAATTTTTCAACTTTAAAAGACCCGGAGCAGCTGCCAGCTAGGAATTGACACTCCAGGACTTATATGTGGTAAGAAAAGGACCTGAGCAAATATACCTTTATCAAGTCCGCTCGAAAAGTAAACTGAACAACTCAGATCTCTTATACCTGCATTTAGGTTCGCAGTAAACGTTCTAATACACTCAACTAGGTTGGAACCATTCAAATGGTACCGAACTAATGAGCAGTCAATAGTTACTGTATCGCAGAATTACTCGCAATAAATACAAGGACCTGTTCTAAGTTCTGTGAACAGCTAAAAAGCTCCATGAGCTGCTCGCTCGGGCCCCTGGAGCATCTGACTTATACGGTCTGTACCGCTGTGAGCAGGGCGTCTGGCTTGGGATCAATTGGCACGCGAGCAGACAATCTTGCGGATCTATACGTAGGACTCATGTGGTCCTGCTGAAGCCAATGTACAAAGGCAAAGAGCAGGGATAGCTGAGGCCGACATGGTGGCAGGCAGGGGTGGATCAGTGCGACCAGACGGCGAGGATATGATGCATCAAGGTTGAACCAGAGATGAAGTCCCCAACATGAAGCAATGATAGTAATTAGAAAAGACACGCCCTGTTTTATTGGACCTGCTCAGCGAAGGTATTCCATGAATATCACCGTTGCAGTTCCTGGATAACACCTTGAAACCTAGAAACTGTGACAGAAGTAAAATGTACGTGAAGATCTATTTTCCTTTCAATGGCGGATGTACATATCTAAAGATTTCCGACAGATAAGTACACATATAAAGGTTTCCTACAGAATGTACCAGTGTGGTCTGTCCATTCATATATGTAGTCATTAGATAAGATTCATAAAATCCACATCTAAATTCATTATTTGAAACCACAGGTCTTACTACAGATAATATTGTCATACATTGTCATACAATATAGACTGCACACCATGAGGCCGTGAGATAACACTTCTTCTTTCGTTTACTTTATAGACGATATTTGAGAAAGGAATCACGTTGGACTAACCTAGCTATACATGTTAGTCTTATCAGGGACAAGTGGGTGACAAGTGGTGAATAAGGAGCCTGCATGTCGTCAAAGGTGGCTGGGGCAGGTACTTAACTCACAGTTGGCGTTCTGAGAAAATGGCTTCAGTAATGATCTAACGACGTCACAGGCAATGAACCGGGGCCAATAAATGTCACCCAGTGACGTGGCCACTGCGCATTCTGACGTCAGAATAGTGCACGGACCTCCGTCAGGCATATGTCACTTTCCATACAAGGAGGCCTTACACGACTTTTACTGGTAACCGTCCAAGGAAATACAATAGACCTGGACTGGAGCCATTTCTCTGTTGAGTAATGAACGTTGTATCTATAAATGAATAAACACATGAGCCGATATGTAAGGAAACCATTGGGAATATATGTATTTCCCATTCATATTTTTGTTTTATCGTCCCATGAACGAGAACATGTTCCAGGCCAAAGATTATGTATTGTGATTAAATTTATGCAAACAGTGGCACGCCAATCATAGAATCAATCATTCTATTATGTAACCATTACAATAATTCTCATTTACCCTCAAACAAAATGAGAATAAGACAAATTTTGCTGAACATAACATATAGCCTATTTTTTGTGTTGGTTTGCTATATTCTGTTATGAATGAAATGAGCAAATTATTGAAGGTATGAATTAGATTTAAAAGCCTGTAATGATATTACCATGCCCCAATCCAGACGCGCAAGAGAATTATGCCTGTAGTGTTAACGCAATAAAAGAATTGTTATTGCGATAGACTAATAGAGAAATACTTTAGACTAGGTGTAATATAACCCTGTCTTTTCCTACGACGTAAATGTCCACCAGCCAACCAACAACCATTCCGTAGGCTAACTTAAGATAAATAGACTCAATAATGCTAATACTTGTTCGAGGAGTAGAACTATTTACTATCATACTTCCTGGTAACGTTTTATGACATCGATTATCAAATGGGCACAAAGCGTCGCAGGCAGTGAAGCACCCCATGAGTATTGTCTCTCCAGGGGATTTTCCCTCTCACAGTGACAGCCATTATAACATCAGCACCAATCAGCCTGCACATCAATACGAGCAGACTTTTACACCAGAAAGAGGGCTGCACTGTCTGGCACCCTGTCAGTCTCTCTGCCATCTAACCATAGTAGTTTTTGTCTAGATTAAGTCTACCAATGGTAGGTTGATAACATGGGCCCACCTCTGTTAACATCCCCCTCCAAAATGCTCCTACAGTCAGAGGAGCTAGACCAATGAGAGAGCGTTTCCAAAACTTCTCGTTCGGACGCGAGTGCTAACATGGTACTGGCGTTTTGGTAGGATATATCCTGATGCGATGAGAGACTAGACTCTGAAAGGTATACATAACCGCATCCTTGTTGAGTGGAGATGGATATTTGTGTTTATTATCCATCGTATACAAAGCCCCCATTGAAAATGTATAGGGACTCAGTAAACCACTACCCATTGTATAAAACCTGTCAGATACCACAACTGTGGTATACGGATTCAAACCTGTGGTATACGGCTTCAAAACCGTGGTATACGGGAAAAATAGTCCCTTTTGCTATAGAGCAATGAAATAGTTCCTATTGTTATACCTGTTAATATGACAATTACTGGGTTTAATGTATTCGAAAAGATGGATAATAAATGCAACAAACGATGATTTTGTGGACAGGCGACTGTGTAAACCACTCGCGGTTGACCTCGTAATACACTCGCTAGCGCTGGTGTATTACTACGCGTCAACCTCTCGTGGTTTACGGCCGCCTGTCCACAAAACCATCGATTATTGACTATGTCTGCTCCACTCCTGTTGGATATCCCGTATTTCTTTGAACGTAGCATCCAGATTCGATGGGATTGGCGCCCATATGACATCTGCCAATATCATAATGCACCTGACACATGTTAAAACATCGGCAAGAGCCTTTCCGATGTTTCAGTGATTTCCAAACTAGCCCGACCACACGATCATTGAAGGAACATGACGTTTGACAAAGTTTCGGAGCAATTATGCACGTTAGATCTATCATGGGATTCTGAAATGATTCTGACCCCTCAGACTTAAGTGGTGTAAAACAAACTGGGGTTTCACAGAACCAGATGTAGAAAGTTGTCATAAATATACACAGAAGATACATGATAAAGCAATCAGACTACAGACCGATTAATGGTCAAATGATAAACGCATTGAGTGATGGGTCAAATCACAAACAGAAGGCAAGGTGCACATGTGATACACTCAGGCTGAAATGAGGTTGGTACTCATAGGACAGAAGGAGTTAACGAAGCGTGGACAGAGAGAGCCGATTGCAGTCACCACTATCCATCTGGGCAGATAGAGTCTCTCTCCTGCCAATAGGCTACCACAGGAATTAGGCTATGCTCTCTGCTCGTCGTCTAACCGGCTCGAATATGTTAATCATTCCTCACTGAACTCGGCGGTGATTGGTTGGTCTGATCATGTGATCATTGTCCCGTTTATTCATTAGCTGGATTTCCAGACAAAGAACGGCGGGAAACTTAATTCACCAATAGAATAAGGTTTTCTGTCCCGAGTTCGGCTCTTCATAGACAGTGGCGCTTACTGTCTTTTCGGCCCCACCTTGGGTCCCCATCTGGTGGGGATCTCTGAAGCTACCCTACGATTGATCCACGCACCACCTGGAGTGTTCACGGCGAACCTTTTGTTCTGCCACGTGGGTATTAGAATTGGTATGTATTTTCTTAACCTTTGTTGCTCAACAGTATTGGCAATCTCCTCTCATCAGGCGTATATTTTGGCCCCACCTTTGCGATCTAAAATCCCTGTTTATATCTATATATATCAGGGTGGGATATCTCGAGTTAGATACTCCAAGAAGAATGGATTATATATGTATATATATATATCCGATTTTAAATTAAGTCACTTTGAGTCGCTCTATGGATATATAGCAGTGGGAATACATGAGTTCCGGGTTTTTATCTCACCCCAGATATTTTTTCTCCATAGACTTAACATTGGAAACTCGTATCTAACACCCATTAGATATTTAGGAAAAATATCCAATGGGGGATAATGTCACAAATGTTAGCCCATTAGTCAATATTAAGGGTGAGATAAATTCAGAAACCCATTCAAATTTAGGGTCAGAGCTCGATCCCATCTCATTTGAATCACATAGCAATTCACGCGGCTTCGCCTTGTGAATTACTATGTGATTCAAACTCGATGGGATATGGACTCAGACCCTAAACTTTCATGGGTTTCCTCTATAGTATTTACCAGGTCGCTAGTCCATTCACTGTGGGAAAACCTTTTTTTTTTCCTTTGGATGAATTTATGACATGGCATTGAGTAGCTTATTCATATTTGCTATCAGTAGTGTTCAATCCCATGGGTGTCTGGCTTTTTAGGCGATGTATCCCATTATACTCAATTTTATCCCTGAGTATTGTTGCCTGTTTGCTCTCTGGATATCTGTATTTGAAGTCCAGAACATATATGCTGACATCCTCAGCTACTGGGTGGTTACACAGGTTGAAGTGTCTTTGAACTTCTGTGTAGCCTTCGTTAAGGTTGATTGACCTTAGATGTTCTGTGAGGCGTTCCCTCGGTTTTCTTTCTGTTTGTCCCACGTATTGAGCCCCACATTTCTTGCATTCTATGGAGGGGGTAATGTTGGACCTATTGCTTAAGGACCATACCCAAGAGTTCAATAATCCTTTGGTGCTTGGGTTAGATTTTTCGTTGGCCTGGGTTAAGTTTAATCTTTTTCTGATTTTTGAAGGGCATTGGCCCCAAACGGTACCAGTTGGGCACAGACGTATGCCACACAGGCCACGGCAAGGCAGGCGTGACTGCCAAGGGAAGAGGGGGATCTGAGGTGGACAGAGTCTAAGTACCAAACCCACTAAGGCGACTGAATTTGCTTGGAATTCTCGTGAGACCATGCGACAATGTGACCGTGCGAATACATGCAACCCTGCGGATACATGCCAAAATAGTAAATGGTCTCAATATTGTCGCATGCTAGTCAGATGTGCATGCCAATTCACATGCGACAGGCAACTCCCAAGTGACTACCATGCGAACGCCTGATCCACTAAAGTGGGATTCACACGGTGGGATTCATGTACCTCACAGAGCTCAAAATCTCATGAGGTTTTGTTCCTTTTTAGGGGGAGATGTCTTTAACAATTACAGGGAGGAAAACATGTCTCAGGGAAATGATTCCCTATAATTTAGACGAAGAAATTATGATCGAGTACAGAATCTCAGCAGGATTTGTCTCAGAAAAACACCCTGTGAGGTACATGAATCTCATCGTGTGAATCCCATTTAAGCGAATTTTGCATGCGACCTTGCAAACTCTATCTGAACGTGTGTGTCCGGTAAATTCGCCTTAGGAGGAGAATTTGGTGAGAGGGAATGACGGTCTTGCTGTCATGTGTTATGAGCGCGATGCCACGTGACCCAAAGAGGAAGGTGCCCTGCGCATGTCACTTGCGCATGACAGGTGTTGTGTGCAGTCATCTGGCGTCTCTGGTAACGGCCCCCTCTCTCCCGCTTCTGCATTAGCTCTAACTCCAGTTAGCCATAATGATGCAAGGCAAATATAGAAAACCTTTTTGGGGAACCTACTGCCTTTCAGGGGATCGAGATGTCTGTTAAGTATATATCATCATTAACTTAGAAATGCCGTTTGTCATTGTCATTATAGTTCCTAGTTTTCTGGCTCATGTCTTATCAGCTTGGTAATCGAGCGCGGCTTTTAATTCTATGTCATAAAACTAGGACAAAGTTGCACGTCACGGAATGCCATTGCTGTTTTCAGTTACCATGGGCCGCCTCTAGCTGCTTCCTGGAGAACTTCTGGCCATAAGCCAAATTCTCTAATCCACAAGACGTATAACCACCGTAGCAAATGGCAACGAGGTACTATGACTATCAATTCTGAGAGGGGAAGGATGGCGTATATTAACTTTCCACAGTGTGCCAGAAAACAAGTCTCTATGTGTTTTCGATTCTTTGATCCATATCTCCCTCAGGATCAGATCCAGGAGTCGATTTATTTCCAAGATTCTCAGAAAGATGTAAATGGCCTAACAACAACATAACTTGTTAGATTTCTATTCTATTCTTATGCACTCCGATCACATATATTTAGACTTTCTTTTCATTCCAGGCACCCTAAGTTCCCTTGAACTATACATGTTTTGAAAGTAAGAAGGATAACACTTGAAGGAGGTGGTAGTATCCTACTTAACATCTCCTTTCTATCAACGAAAATCAACCTCGGTATTTTGTAGGATCACGGAATTGGATCGTTTAAGGCATGTATTCTATCCCGTGGGTGGGTTCTGCACGAGCGTCTTCTTCCAAAATTCACCCCTATGAGTGCTTTCATAGGTTATGTACTATGTTTTCAATAGGATTGTAAGTTAAGGGATCCAGTTCTTTGATGATCGCCCCTTATTGATAACTTATTAGCAGCTTTGTTTCGCCCACTCTCTCAGCCACACCATCTTATTACGACATGTCCATGCGCTGGCAGAAACCCAACCAACCTCGTTTTTCTTCCCTGGTTCTGGGTTCTCGTTGTAATTCCAATGTACCCCTGGTTAACCCCTCTTCCTTACTGATCAGCCCCTCCCTCACCCTCACACAAGCACACTCTAGCCATTTCCGGAAACCTTCAGCCTCGACTGGGGCATTAATCATGTATGAGTGTAATTAGGGCATTGCAGCTCACTTGTTGGCAGCCTTTTTCACCACCCAAACAGCTCACCGCGCTTCGACCGCCAACAGACAGGTAGTCTGGGACTCCGACCCCGCCCCGAGCCAAGGCCCAGCCGACCTCTGGCCCAGCCACGGCCAACCTCCAGGCCACAGGTGTTGGCAGAGGCGCCTTCATGCTACTGACCCCGTGAAGAACAGATATCGAAATTGTGATTGCAGGCGTAGGACGTGGCTTCGGCGTCGCGTCGGCGGTGCTGGAAGCCAGACGCCTCTGTAATACCTGGCGGAATATTCACTGTAATGGTAATGCAGCAGCAATGGCCCCCTTCCCAAAACACTCGTGCCACGTGGAGCCCAAAGGCAGTTCTCAGATATCCTCCTAAGAGGAAACTACCCTCCTTGGCAACGCCCACTTCCCTCGGCGAATACGTCATGTTTTGCTGTTTAGGATGTCGCAAGGAGAGAAGGATGCTTAATGGCCATTTGATTACCCTCATCCGCATGGCGTTCTAAAAACTGTCCCCATCTTCCGTCTCCTTTCCTCAGCCTTGTCCGTCTTTACGCTCCGCTTTTCTCCCCCTTCCCTCCCGCTGATATTCCGTCCCTTCATTCCCCGGTCACCCGATCTGGCCGCCCCCTTCTTGATGGAGGTCGGGATCTGCTTCAAGCACACTTCCTCAGGACCATATCCTCTTTATAGAAAGGTGTAGCTGTGTTTGGGGAGTGTTGCTACCTTTGACCTCCACGTCCATGCCATCCGGGCATTTTTCGGAAGAAGAGCGCGTACTTGTAGTGTGCATGTGGGAGCACGTGACCACTTATATAATCATAGCCAGTAGGATAGTTTGACCAGACTTGTGGGTAAGTTGGAATATTAATGGAGGATGGAGGTAGTATTTATCTGGTGTGTTTTTTTCATATCTGAAAGAAAGAATTAATTGAGTACATACATGAATAACTTACGTTCAATACACACATATATATTTATAGATATATATCTTAAATAGATGCATTTTTCTGATTTGTTAAAACAGTTTGATATACAACAAATGTTACATCGAGATCAGTAATAATATTGATAATAATTACTGATAGAGATTTAGTGATCCATGCTAGAAGGTGCAGTACCCATAACCTCGAAGACATTATTCACTAGATATCAAAGTGATTATCTGTTTTTTTAAAGTCATCTTTAAATGCTGGGTGCTGATTGGTTGCTGAAATGTTTTCCCAAAGTTTTATACCTCGATAGTACGGAGAATTCAATCTAGATTTAAAGTTGATTTTGTCACCAAAGCGAGTTATGCGGTCTACAAGGTCAAGCCAATCAAAGTTGAATTTGTTCCTGAACATTTGAGGCAACAATGCGTTTTTCCTGCGCTTCTATAGAGGTTGAATGCCTCACCACTTATGTAACTGGTTTTATTGAATGGATATGGCAACCTTTCCATAATGCAGTTCTCATTCTGCTATGATTGCACAAACTGTCCGATGTGGGAGTTGGGCCAGTTTTATCAAAATGGTTTGAAAACTACATGAGTAACAGAAAATGTTATACGAGATATGATGGATCGGCTTCAATACAGGAGAAAATAGAGCTAGGGGTGCCACAAGGCTCCATACTGGGCCCTCTGTTATTCCTAGTTTATATTGATGATATATAAAAGATCAAGATTTTGTAAAGAATGAGAGTTATTGTACTATTGTATATTCATTCGTCTCATTGTAAATATCATCCCTGTTTGACGGCCGGTCAAATCATTGTAATTTTGCAAGGAAGAACGATGTATCACGTGGAATGCAATAAAGACACTTAAAAAAAGAAGAAGATGGAATTATACTGCTATTGTATACACGTTTGGCGGTTTCTGCCGATAAGCATCCACGCAATTTAGAGGATTTAAATAATCGGCCACTGATTACTATAAATCTTACATATGGGAGCCAGGATAGACTGCTGCTTATTTTTAGGCCTAGATACTTATTGTGTAAAGATCCTGAGATGCACTGATGTGTCATCTTAATATAAAGTACCGGACACTTTCCTAAGTCGTTAACATAAAGCACAAAGAAAAGCAGCCTTTAGACAGACCCTTTCATAATGCGGCATTTCCACCTGCCAACGAAAAGGCCATCGATGTGCACCCCTCTCACACTCTCTAAGTCATAATCTGTACAAGGTTCTCACTGCGCTCTATGGGAGAAGAATTCTCAACGAACTAAGCTTAGAGGCTTGAGAATCCACTGGCACACAGTATTCCCGCTAGGTGCCATCATTTAGATTATAGGAATCTTTGGTTGCATCTTTAGCACGGGAGGCAGGCCAGTGGATTCTCACGGCTCTAAGCCTAGTTAGTGAAGAATTAAGAGCGTAGTGAGAGTACAGAATATGACTTAAAGAGTGTGAGATCTTATGATAGGGGTGCGATTATATGCACTCTGTACAAAAGCCGGTCGGTGGTTCTAATAACATATTAGTGCTTGTAATTTGAAGCGGTGAGAAAGAAATCTGAAATTGACGCTGGGGCCGATTTATGACACTCAAGTCCATTCCGCCTCCGATATCTTTCAACACTTAAGTATGTTTGTGGTGCAAGATTTTGAAATGTTTGAGAAATGATTGACCCTTTTTGTTTCCACCTGACGATTATTGCATCACAATGCAACATAATCGGTCGGCGGTGCTAAATACCATAATCGGTGGTCATAGTCAGTAGGTGGAAACGCTACATATTTATGTAAGCACAGTATACTTAAATATCGGATAGATTGACGGACTCTCAGGGAAGGATTTCGTGATGACCTACCATAACATCAAGAGTTATCACTTTGATCATATCTATGGGACTGCATGGCCAATTTCAATGGTTAAAACGTCAAGATAAAATCAGGAATTCGTTACCCATGCAAAATATTATCAATCATTAAGCAGAATAAAGAAACATTGAAACTTGACATACTTGACGTCAATGTGTAGTGGTATATACTTCACATTCACTCAACATCACCTGAATGTTTACCCCTTTGATATGACTCAAAGAGATAGGTCTCTATCTTCGCTCATCTGATGCATCATATACTTCGATATCTTGTGGGTGCGGGATAGAATTACCTCTAAATGGATAATATTCTTAAGCTGATGAGTTTTTCTTCTTTTGATAACAATGAAATGAATAATTTTCTTCATGACAATTTTGTTGCCGATATTGAGATGATATCAGTAGCACACTGGTATTAGATGTGTTTCTAAAAAGATCCTTTACAATCATCCACCATAGCCCAAGTGACTGATTTGTATACACGATTTCCTGGTAAATAGTGCACTCGTTATACTGTTTCTCCTGGTTAAAAGGGTAGCCAGGCTGGCCATCTGTATGCATCATCGTCGTACCTGCTGTAATGGAGTACGAGTAGATAAAGAGCCTTGCGCATGGTCGGCTATGTTGCCTTTGGCTACCATCTCACCTGCTGGTCCTGTCCCAAGGTCAAGCGTCCACCTAATCAGCCTTTCGTGAACTCACTACACTCATCGACCTTGTATCTATGGACAGCCGGTTGGTCTTCTTGACACATACCTGAAATTACAAGATAAGACATATAAGAAGTTAATCAAGTGATTTTTGCAAATAGTGGGTAGAAATATAACAACCCAGCTTGGAAGGTCATTTGTGTGTCAAAATATCCTAATACGATGGATAAAGACTCTAAGGTGTTTCAAAAGTTGATACGATATATCACATATTACAACATAAGAAAACATTTCCACAGTAAATTTAGGCGACACAAGTACTCCCGAAAGAAGGTGGAGAGATTTTTCCCAAGGCCATCACCAATTATCAAAGGTATATGTTTCACAATGTGTCCTGGTTTCTTTCGGAAATACGATCTTTGAAAGACCACCTAGTACGTTGTGGAACCTGGACAAAAATCAATATTCTACAATGCTCATGAAGAGAATTTGTCATCGGGTTTACAGAATTTATTGTTCCTGTCATTGCAATGAGCAGTATATTTAAGTCCAAGGGATCACAAAATTATAGCATTTATGGTTATGACCATCATTATAAGTAAGGCCTGGCGTCCACCTACTACGATAGAATCGTAGACCTCCCAATATGGCACCGATACAAAATGTCAAAATCGGTGCCATATCTGGAAGGTGCAAAATCGTAGACATATGTCTAGACATTCAAATTCACCACGCATTGTATGGGTTTTTTATCGGTGTCTTATCGCCGAAACGTGGTCAACTGCCCCGATATGAGGTGACCTTCTGACGCGATTTTGATTTTGAATCGGAAGGTCCAACGTAGACCATATCGGAGCCATATCGTAGTGGGTGGACGCAGGGCTTAACTTCACAGATGAGATAATGCATATACATAGCCTTACGAATGATGTGACAAACACACAAATTTTGTGCATCAAAACTGTTGCGACACACCCATCTGCTGTATTAATTATACTACTCTCACGAAAGCCACGCAAACCTCTTTTTGTAATGTAACGATCCCGGTAAGGTACTACGAAGTGGAACTGGAGCAAAGCGAGCAACCCAAGGAATGTACACGTGTTGTTGTCCGGGTTGTGAATCATGTACTATTGGATATGGCCCCAATCCTGTGAAAGGAAAAATAAATATTTAATGTACTTTGCACCTACATACCCTTTCATATTCGCCCTATACACACGGACATGGTACAATTTGGTCTTGTTTTTCATGTTATAGACGATCATGCAAATATCCTACCCGATACAATGTCCTAAAACATGCAGACTTCCTATGCTGTCACTGTTCTTTGATAGGTCTGTTTTCCCCATCAATATTTCGATAAAGTGCCCCCAACCCCTACACCAAAACCCTGGGATTATTACATTGCTGATACCTTGATAGGGAATCGTATCCTTTTTCACGAATACGTCACATTTTCCTGCTATTCAGTTTATTGGGGGTACTGCTGACGAGTGGAATTAATGTTGTGGTAATCCCCAATGAAACTCCCCGATCAAACAGTGCAACCTGACTTTAGTGACAGAAGGTCGGTTGTTCAATTGGGTTTTATGCTGAACCAGTAGCTAAGATGATATCAGGGCGAGATGAGATCTAGCTGGTAGGAATGACACACAAGCAGTGAACTACAGCGGCACTTTATCTATAAATGCTTTCAGCTTAGCATGAATGTTGAGTGTCAATTTCTGTTTTTATTTCGATAGGCTATATGACTAGAATATCAAAACATATATGTTCGTACTGTCCTCTCCATCCAGAAATATTCAATATTATTTGTACTCAGTTTTTTTTTTGGTTTATGCTACAGGGAAAAAAACGAGTGAAATTTGATTTGCATCAGCAATAAAGGTTAAGATTATTTGACTCATTGGAGTATATTATATGTAATCAAACAATCTATGGTATCTACATTCACTGAAAAGTTTTTTTAATGTCTACTAAGATTACGTAGCTCAGCCTTCAAGACCATAGTTGTGCATTTCAAAATTGTATTCCAGATTGTAGCATGTGGTCCCTGGACTACAATTAGCACAAAGCTAACAATATTTTCCTGTTTATTCCTCATAATAAGGCATCCCCAGAATTCTTTATCTCTAACTGGTGAAGGGCAGACTAGAACCTTTTCGCCTAAACTTATTTAAGATTTGGCAATATGCCTGCCTGATGATCTAGTCTATGCCTCAGTCGTTGGCAAGCTTTTAAAAGGATGCTTAACACCTTACCTAACAACACTCAGAGTTGATAACCGCTCGTGATCTGGGTTTTCTGTTGCGTATCTGAAAGTGTGGTGTAATTTTGAAACACAGGCTGAATGTCTATGATTCTCCTATGAAGCTTTGAGGAGGCCCCCGCAAAGACACGTGATATGTGATGAGTTTCAATGAAAGGAGTCAGAACCAGCAGAGAAATATCAAGTTGGTACTATATCATAGAAGCGGGTCCCACGCAAGAGACGTGAACTTTACTTCGCGGTACACGCCTATCTATTAGAACATTAGATGTCACCTAAAGCTGCTCGAAATTGATACAACCAAAGTGGATTCACACTTTTATTTTAAAAATCAAAGTCGCACAGAACAAAAGGATTTCCACGTGGCCACATCAAAAACAAACAGACCTCTGGTGGAAAATATCATCAGAATATAACGACAAAAACTCATTATCAGTAGACTCGTAGCTGTGAGAGTGAATACGGGCTACTTGTAGCGGGAAGAGAGGGCAGCAAGGAGGACTGCCGGTGCCTGTGCAGCATATAATCAACAGATAGCGTGTTGTCTATACTGTCAATTTTGGGTCCTACCACCCCTTTGCTGTTCAGCCAATAGTCTGCTTCTACATGAATACATGTAGCGCAGTACTGCCTGTAGGCTAATGGTGGCTGGTGAAGACTGTCATTCGCTCGGGACGCGTGCCTTGTGATTTACAACAGGGCAGAAGAGAGAAGTAGTGTCAGATCGGTGTCGGCGAGGAGTTGTTATAATTGTAATGATGGATTTGTTTGGGGATGGCAATAAAATGAGGTGTGGCAAATGATATAGCATGGCGGTGAATAGATGGTGGTTACTAGTGTGCTTTGGATGGTAGTGGTTGATGGCGCTCTAGAAGTAATTGCAGTGTAATTATTCAATAGTGTTGAGGTTGTTGATATTGCTTATACTAATTGGGTAGTAGTCATCGTTGTGATAGTGACTTAGAGGGAGATGTACGTCAAGAATACGTAATAATATACGGAAACTGGCTTACTATCTTCGTACGTCAAAAATACGCGGTGAAATTATTGATCACATACATCCCGATGCCGGAGGCAGAGGGATGTATGTGATCAATAATTTTACCAAGTATTTTGATGTACGAAGATAGTCAGCCCGTTTTCGTATTATTATATACCTAAAAATGGCGATATTTTATCTAGTCACGTGATCACATACCCCGTACGGCACAGTGTGCCGTACGGGTATAAATACGCCATGGGTAGGAGCGGGCAGTATACGCACTTGATACAGCCATAGGTATATAATAATATAATTGATAAATGATTTTACGCAATATACTCTGACGTACGGAGACCTGTTGTTGTATTATCTTATACCTTAAAATTGTGAAATCGTATCTTCTATTGGCGTTGATTGCATTGGGATTTTCTTGTACCTTCAGAATAAATGAATATAAACCTATCAATGACTGCATTTGATAAGACCTCGGAGTTGTGAAGCCATGGCAGGGATGATCTATTAGTTCAAATCTACCGTGCTGTGTATATGTTGTTCCACTCTATAACAACAAAAGGATTACTATGGAGACATGCAACGGCTGACAGAAATCAACTAGCATGGACAAATCTTCGTGGCTTAAACCTGTCTGAGGGACGTTGGAACTACGGAGCATTTATGGAACAGGATAGCAACTAAGGTTCAGATTAGCTTAAGAGCAGCAATATTTGGGGATTTATATTTGGGCCGATGGAAGACAGTTATGGTTCAGTTTTGTTCCAGTTTCACGTCGGGATGTGAGTCAGCTCTATGGAATTAAGCCTTACTATAGGAGTCGCTAGTCTGCTGACTCAGCCAATATCTGTCACACCTGTTACAAGAGGACTAATGAGTGCGGTCTACTGCCTATGATAACTGAGGTCTTCAGTGTCCCTCCACACGCTCTTTTACGCTCTTTTACCACCCCCTCCCCCTTGTGCAATTAGTGCACATCCTCGTTTGGCCATACCGCTACCATCATGATTTAGGTTCCAGAAGCCCAATTGAAGCTAAGGCGAATATGACGATAGTTATATCCATCGTGTCCGTGTCAGAAAATACTGGTCATTATCTTAACTGTAATGAGGAAGGCTTCCACTTGCTAGTGATGAGGTATTTATGGTGACGATGTCGTTATGAAGTAATCGTTTCAATTGCATACTTCTTGTCTGTGTACATAGTAATGATGATTTCGAAAGTATATATATATATATATATATATATATATATATATATATATATATATATATATATATATATGTATATATATGTATATACATATATGTATATATGTATATATATACATATATATACATATATATATATACAATTCATGTTAACAAGAATAATAGTAATGACATGAAAAAAAACCATATTGTTTTATCTAGTATCCTTCCTGTATTCGCTATGATAATAAATCCTGTGTAGTATAAATGGTTAAACATCGATAAGCAGTTGCAGCAGATCCAATATAGTCATGTCAAGGCCCTGCCATATTGGTTAATAGTTTAATAATCCAGGCAATATATAGGCAATTTGCTGTACTGTTGAGTAGATCCATGTACATATATATATATATGAAAAAGCTGCGGTCTTGTGATAGAACCTTTGGGATACAAAATCAGTTGCGTTGAAGTCTGATTTACAGTCTCCTTATGATGTACAGTATTTTTTATCTTTCACGTTACTAATGGACCATTACATAAGCTGCATGGTGCGATCCGATGAGCCAGTCTTGTCATTGTGAATGCTTGCTGCTGTGGGTGAATCTTCTTCTGTAATAGATGAAGGTACCCTAGCTTCAGTATGGGAATTAGTCCAGCCACTGCCATTTAGTAGCACTATTGCTGACCTCAATGCAGTCATTTCGATATGAAGGCCACCAAATATGATGTAAAACGTGACCTTTCCATACTCAGGCCACTTGCATTGGATCTGTTTTGACAGGGAGTGGAGTGGTTTGTTATCTTTTATGAGTGGGATCTGCCCTGGGTTTAGGTAGGCCACTGTACCATGGACCTTTTCCATGGCTTACTTAATTATTACAATGAAATGAGACTGTTACCGAAACAAGGGAAGAAGAGATGCAATGTTGACTACAAATTGTTAACCCTTTTCTGTGATACATGATAAGCAGCCCAAGTGATACTGACTGTTTTATTCAGTCTCTGTGAAGTATGCCTCTTCTAGCCAGGCATACCCTTGCTTCAAGTGTGACTAGATTGATCTAGGTGATGGGAATTTATATAGAACTACATCGAGAATCGTATAAATAGACAATACTCCACGAGTTTGGATGTGCCCGAATCGTCATCGAGGCGAAGCCGAGTGATGATTATGGCACGTCGAAACGAGTGGAATATTGTCTATTTTACAATTCGAGTGTAGTTTTGGATTTATCTCAAACCTTTCTATGACATTAGATGGCATCAGAATATCAGAATAGTTTGAATATACCTAGCAAATCGATATGACGTCATCTCACATTCACTACGCCACAGCCGTGGCATAGTATTGTCACTTTACGGGGGAGATCATTGAGTATTTTTTTTCTAATGTTATTTCTATGGCTAAGCTTGTACCAGGCTTGTAACCCGATTCCTACTGCTGGGGGATTGGGCTTCTTTATGAAGTAAGCCAGTCTGATGATGGTGTAAGTTGCAGGAATTTCTGGAATTTTTTTAACAATCTCAAAATGTGCTTTTATCTGCTCCACTCTAGAGGAAATACCCTACTTGTGTTTGTATCTCCATTTGCACGATTTGCCTGTTATCTGCTCCACTACTAGTGACATCACTGCTAGCTCCCGTGTCCATAGTTACCTGCTGAGTGTTGCATACATAAGTGGAGGGGGCTGTTCCCTAAAATGTTTTGATAGTGTTGTGTTCCAGGTACTACGATTGATCTAACATCATTGGTGACATTTTTTTCTTTTTTATCATTGCCTCGTATTTGGGTCATCGGTAAAAATTATGTTTGAAAGTGATATGATTCAACTTTTTATTGTATGCACCAAGAGCAGCAACGAACAAAAATACCCTAAGTTCCTGAATAATGGCTTGAGCCCGGCATCACAGAAATAACCTGAGAAATGAAAGACTGAATAGGACTTGTAGGGGTAGCCATATAATTAAGGATCAATGGGCACCACATTGTACAATAGCGGAGAATATAACTGTAGTGACTGCCACCATGAAAATCAATGTTGATACAAAGTAGGGTTCTTGCTTGCTTAAGTAAGACGAGTAAGTGAGGCTATTACGTCGTCAATGAAACTATTATCCACCTACACAGTTAATAACAAGAATGCACCACGACTTATGATGTGTAAACTATTGTGTTCACCATTGTGTTTCACGGTTACAGTGAGGTTTTATACGTGCAACATCAAGAGTATCAGTTCCTGCATACTTTGTGTACCTCTATAGTTTTAAAAGGTATCTTGGATATTGTAATATATACCATCTTTTGAAAAGGAGAAACCGATTTAGGCGAGCATATAAGTCAAAAGCGTGTGCCTCAGAACATACACATACCTAGCCCAATACAGATAGTGTGCACAGACGTTTGTCCGACCCCAAGGATCAATGAATGCCCCTTTGGATCCCAGACTGGTGAATCCCTCCAGGGCCTGACCTACTTGTGCCGCCCGTCCCCTCCTCCTCCTCCTTCCAACCTCAATCAACCTCCTCTACGCCAGCCCAGGCTTAGTCGAGAGCCCCCCCTTACATAACACATGGACCTTGCCGTTAGTACTTGACCCCAAGTACAGATCAATACAGCCACAGGCTCCTTATAGGTAACACAATCCTACTCCCTCCCCTAAACACTGACCGTTAAACTAATCACTGATATACAGAATACGATGGTTGTTCATCCAGTACAATCTATTTGGACATGATTAACGCTATCAATCCTACTATTGATGTTGAGTATGTATCTAATCTGAATTTCAATTACTGCTATGGTATATCAATCACATACTTCTCTAATGCATACTGTCTTGCTGGATCTTGTATTCCTTGGAAGACGACCAGCGACAATTAATAACAATTGCAACAGTCATGGAGGGAATGCAAAAACAGAAGCAGTAGATACAGAAGGGCATGGTTAGGAACGGCGGATGAAAGAAAGGGAAAGGTAAAGGATGTACCTCCGCGCCATATAATGGGTGTCTTGGCCGAAGCGTAGCTCATCACGGAGGTACGAGTAGAGAGTTTACCTTTGAGCAATGATAGGCAACTTTTGCTATCAAGCTCAGTGAAGTAAGGAATTAACCACTCTATAATGAGATACGTTGGGCTGTGAACAAATCTAACTGTGATACGTCAAAATTCTATCAAGGTATATTGAGACCGAAGTGTTTCTGTTGGGGTTACTATTGATTCCCTAAATATTTCATGAAGAAGATGCCACCGACTCACTAGTGTGTGGTCACTAGATATTCATTATCCATGGTATACAAAGTGTCCATTGAGAATCTATTTGGACTCAGTAAACCACTACCTATTATGTAAAACCTGTCAGATACCATAACATGGTAAACAGATTCAAATCTGTGGTATACGTTCCTTTGTGCTAAAAAGCGAAAAATAGTTCCTATTGCTATAACCTTTAATATGGGAATTCCTGGGTTTAATTTATAAGATGAATAACAGATACAACAAGCGATGGTTTTGTAGACATACGGCTCTTTATACCACCCGAGGTTAACTCTTCGTCGTTTACGGCCCCCTCTCCACAAAACCATCGATTATTGTCTATATATTACGGTAGTCTATCTGATACTGTGTACTTCTATGTATGGGGATTTTATAGTCTCGAATTATTGTACTCATCCATGTTTACTGTGTAAAAGCCTAGCGATGTGAACGATACGATACCAACCTTCAAATAGATCTTGAATTGCTGACTTCACATTATAGTTAGAAATGCCATATTTTCCTATGTGAATTCTCCCCCAAATAGCTGTGACGTAGCAATTACCCACACAAAGGCATCCTGCTTCACACCCATTTGGCTTATTTAGCTTATTTCCACGGAACAAATGGAAGCTAAATGACGCCTCTAGACATGCGAATAATGAACCTATTGATCCAAGTGTACTCCTATAAGAATGATTATTGATTACTCGTCGGTATGATTAGACTCTAGCTCAGTGGTCATTCTTTTATTCTTTCTGAATACAGTCTGGATGATATTTTTCTTTTCCCTGACCGATAGGGGTGGTGAGAATGTTATTGGTGAAATTTGTAACCGGCTTCAATGATGCATGTAGTTGGTATTCATGTGAATGCATACAATAGTGCGTTGTAGAATATAATAGAGGAACAAGACAACTGGCATGAAAAGCACTGTTCTAGACTCTACTCTGACGAGCTAAAAGGTAAATGTCAGCGAACGAGAAGTGAGGGTGTACAGCCACATGGTGATTGAGAGCCAGGGACAACGGTGGCCATGAGCACGGTTGAGAACAGAGGTTACGGCCCTACTTACGGGTCCTCCTCAAGTGCTTCCTCCAGGCAGTGTATTAATGGGCAGCACCGATTCCACAGCACTCAGTGAAGCTTTTACACGGTCGAGCTGTTTTAACAATATATTCCACCGACAACTATTAGACCCTGTCATGTTCTAGCTGCCCTGTCTACTTCCCAGTAGAGGAGGTCCATCTCTATTGTCATCCCCGAGGTACAAACATGCAAGACATGTTGCAGACATGTTTCATAATTAACGGAGGATCATTCAGGGTACTGGTAAAGCATGAACATAGCGGAAGGTTTAGCGCAAAGAACAACGTACCTTTTTTTCGCTTGCAGAATCTCCATCGCTGTTCAAACCCCACATCCGTTTGTGTTTTTCCACCTTTTGTTTGTTGTTTACCAGCGTCACTTTCCTAGCAGATGTTTCGTGCCCCTTTGGTTATACTGGGGTGCACGGTCAATGCTGGGAGAGTATACCAACTAGATTTCAGGCATGGCAATTCTAACAGGCAGATGTGGAAAGTTCCTGCCAAGGACAGGGACTAGCTCTAGTACTTGGCACTTTGACCTTCCCCTCGGCGTCTACCCTACCATGACACATACAGCAACAGTTCTGCCAGTGCACCCAACATAATACATGGATTGGTTGTAGGTATGGCTCTGCCCTTTTCCCCATAATGTATATGAATTTCACTTCTGTTCACCAAATGCTGCCCACTTCTGCCCTCCTCCTTCACGACCCACTGCCCCTTCCCTATCTATTGAAACTCTCCATCTGCTATCTAGACCATCCTCTCTATTCTCCTTATGCTTCGTTTCTCTTGACTTCTATATTTGCTGTTTCTCCTACATCTCTTCCTGCCCAAACCCGCCTCTTGAAATCCTTGTTCAAATCTGTCTTCTCGTCCCCTATTTTTTCCTACTGCCTTCGTTTCCTTTTCAACTGCTTTTCCCAGGTCTGCTTGCCCGACAGTCCCCTTCTTTAACCTATCCCCCTCCCACACCTTTGGCAAATTGCACCCTCTTTTGTTCCTTAAACCCTCCTTTACTCGCCTTTACCCTTGCTGTATCCAGAAGGTTGAACCCATAGTAGGCCATCCTTTAGGGGCCGTTTACACCGGTCCATCCATCATGGCGGCGCCTCCAGCCGACATTTACCAGGGCCAACACAAGATCAAAGGCTTCCATGGTGAGAGAAATGCCTGAGGCGGCAGTGTCTGGTGCATCGAGCACTTAACTTGTGACGCAGGGATGTGGACCGAGCCTAGAGACGCTCGGGCCCCCAGGGACAACACCAAGGAGGGGGAGTTGCCTTGTAGCAGGAGAAATCACTAGTGTGCACTCATGCGTGGACTATTGTCATATTACACACAAACATTGATACAAGGCTTGTGCCAACTTTACAAAAGGAAACTCACAAAAATAAAAAAGCAGAAACAAAACATGCTTGAGATTGAAAATGATGAGAAGGAAAGGAGAATGAATAGAAGAAAAAGAATGATATCGTAAGAAAAGGAAAATGGGACGAAAATGGGAGGAATAAAGAAGAAGAATGAAAATGTGAGGAATAAGGAAGAAGAAAAGCCAAGAGCCGAGAAGCGTTGGAACTAGAGGAAACAGAACCCACAAGGGAATGTGCAGCACGATCTCATAACGACCCATGGTTCATTAGGAAACATGTGGCTCACTAAACACCTGTCGTTGAATAGCTCCTGGTACCGCGCGCATAACGACCCCTTCTCCGAGCTGCTCCGTCCACAATGAGCCCCTTGCCGACAGACGGGTCGTAATATCCCGTATGAACCCAGAACCCCATGTCTCACTCTGTGGCTTGACCTCTTTTTCATTAGCTTCATTCTCTCCAGTTCTCTGTCCGTGGCAAACTGGGCCAACCCAGGACGGCTGTGTTTTGCTGCTCTCTATGCCCTTGTAGTATTTCTCTGGGGTTTATAACATGCATGCCCGGGTTGTGTATATTTTGCATTAAACTGTATGACGCAAAGGATTCTAAAAGGATTCTAAAAGGATATGCATATTCAATATTTTTTGTGGGTTTCAGACTACGGTATCTATTTTCATAACTGACACCTGACAGATAGTTTAGTGAAAACAGCACTAACAAAATGGATCAGCAGCCTGAAAGCTAATCTAAACAAATTCCCACCACACTGACATTTGAACTCAGTTTGAGCAGTCGCTCAAAGGGATTGCAACGTCTGCTCACCATATCAACACTTAAATACATAATGCTTATAAAGGTGTATTTATATAAAGGCTTAAGCTGTTAATGGTGCATACACTACCAATTTTAATTTCCACTTAAATACACCTTTCCAGTAACAGTAAGCCTCACTGAAATACTATATCGGACCTCTAATCAAAAACTTTGCTATTAGCCATTACTTAGAGAATAGGATCGTTGAATGAAGCCCGTTTTTCGGTACATCGGCTAAAACAACGCGAGACAGATATCATTCAACTACCCTCATCATGTATTCTTACTATTACACGCCTTAACATGTCAATCACTCAAAACGTCACCCTGATATCATTGCCAACCGATCAAGTGAGATGTACATTCACCTCTGGCCATGGGACGAATTTCAACCTTATGAATAGAGCGATGGAGACACATAGCAACTGGTGGACATGTCTGTGTGGAGGGCAGACTATTCTGAGTGGGCAGGGATGAGATTGATAGACAAAACAATCCCCCAGATTGCTGGTTCCCAGCGAGCCCTGACCCTATTAACACCATCACTCCGGGGACGCGCTGTGAGAAACCCGAACGTCACACACGCACAATGGCGACAAGGGATCCTGCACAATCACGGCGCGACGATCCGTCTACTCACCAGGGGCACTGCGGTCGGCGAGCTGCTCTTTGGGGGCTCGTGCGGCGTCGGCGTGTGTCCGGCTCACAAGAGAGCTCCTGGGGCTGCTCGTGTCCCATCGGGAAACACGTGACCGGGTCACGTGAGTGGTGAGTTGCTCAGGCTATTGGAAATCTCTGAATGAGCAACTCCGACTCAGGTCAGCTACGGGTCCCTCTTGACGTGTGTCAAACCCTTTTGCTAGTGTAGGCGTTATAGCGTTCATCTTGCTGATAAAGTAAGCTGTCGATAGCCAACTATTAGCAAACTAAATATTCTCGGATTCCAATTCTAACCCCGGTAAGGGAACATCATATAAGGAAAGAATTGTTCTCCTGTCAAATCCTCGAATACAGAGTTTGAAAGAAAGTTTTCAACGACAACAGCTACTAATGACTCTGGTTCCTTATCGAGTCTAGAGTGGTCGCAAGTAGCCTTACCTGATCAAACATGTTCTGGTTTATGTACCGTTTTCAAGTATTTGGGTCTGTTCCCTTTGAAAATATATTCTGGATATAACCTTATCAAGGTATTTGTTCACTAATACCATGTACTCTTTACGTATGTTTATTGGTTAAATTAGTTTCGAACTTGTCCAAGTAAAACATCAAGTCCATAATAATACCTTTCACAATGTGGACGTAATGTAGTAACTATCAGACTTCAGGTTAGAGTATATCGGAAGAAATTCTTTTCAAGGGAATGTGTTCATGAATGGCGCTGCTAGACGACGCAAAAGGTAAATGGCCCATTTATCAAATAGAGGTGGATATGGACGTTAAGAACGCAAAATCAATGTTGACTCAGAGAAGCTAGCCGCATCAGAATCATTACTCTCACAGCCACGAACAAGAGATTTTGACATTGCTTCTTTTCAATAACATTACTTTTTTTGAGGAATGCTATAGAAAAAAACATGTCCTTTGATTTGGGAATGGCATGCTACAAAACATGCTTTTGTCAGGCTTGTGACCAGTGAGAGCTGAAGTTCTCGTGCCCCTTGTCCTGCCTGCTCGGCCGTGGCTAATCATAGAACCCAGCACATCCATATTTAACAGATATAGAGCAGGTTAGGTATTTGTACCTCAGATATATCCCAACATGGAATGAGTACCTCCACGCTGTATATATAACATTAATGTAGAACAGGGCTATATACAACTGCGAATTGCCAAAGGCAAGAGAAGATGAGAAATAGGTATCATGATACATCTAGTCTAGTTTTACCTGGACTATCGGCCCGTCACTCAGCATGTTCTGCATGATACTATGCCTATCTTATATACAGTCCCATAAGATTTCATGAAACACAGACAATCTAACCTGATGTATATATGTTAATAGTATTAAATCAAAATATTTTCGTAAATAGAAAAAATGATTTGTAGTCCTGATAGTTCATGGTTATTCTTACTTATATACTGGCATATACATAAATTACACTACATTTATGCAAACCCAGATACTTATGGCACTTGCGCTGTGATACCAAAAACCATTGCTATTTGCTTCCTGTTTGACTTGTGCTCCTGGGTCCTGTGGTTTACTGATATCAGGTCACGTAGTACTTATTAGTTCTGACCAGGTTCGGACCAGGTCGGGCAGCTCGGTGTATCGTTGCCCCCAGCAGTTGACCCTTGGGCTGCTCTCAGTCCTGTGATGAGCACCTACAAACAGCTCTGGAGAGGTCTCGGGCAGGTCCCTGGAAGAGCAGCTCAAGGTGGGGTGAGGGGGAACAGCGAGCAGCCGGAGGGCAGCTCACTAGGTCAACTAGTCACCAAGAGGTTAGCCTGAGGCCACCCCGAATAGGCGAGTCAGTTCAAGTACTCTGTATTACTTGTTTATGACTTTGTGATGGTGGCGATGACAGTGATGATTCATGCGGCTAAAGAGAGCACGAGTGCTACCTCCTACTGATCCAGTATCATAAGTTAAGGAAATAATATATGGCTATATGTAATGCATAGGACGACTTTAAATCTGTAAGTTTCATCTAATAAAACAGCCTTCTGGGTAATCTACCCTTGACCACTGTATCCTAAATACTTAGATATTTTGAACATTCGGCATTTATTCTCTGAACATACTATTCAGTTGATAATCTATAGTTGCTAATTCATTCAGTAGTGTATTACTATTTATTTCCCACCTAATACAAGGTGTCCATAGAAAACAGAAAGGGCGTGTGTATCACCATACCCGGAGCTTCAGGATATGTTGTATGCTCCCGGCTGCAAAAGCCGGCACATTTGGAAAAATAATGCACATGAAAAGATAATTACAAAGCGGGACTGCCATCTTGAAATATTTTATTTCATTTCTAGAGTAAAATGTGTGACATAAAGACTTTAAGACATTGAGATACAATGAAATTATGTCAGGTGACATCAAATGTTATAGTTTGTATTCATAAATATCTTAAAATGTCTTATCGACTTAATAGTATTATTTTACAGACGGGTATGGTATCATCCACCATATATCATTTCTGTTTGGTATTGCTGCTGCTGCTGTCCTGGCGATCGCCCCACATTTGTGGCCGCTCGATGAATTTTTTTCCGAGGTGTGGGTGAGTGGGAAGTTGTCGCGAGCGTAGTCCAGAGAGGAGTGAGGTCGATTCGTGGTGCTGGATTCAGCAGGTCACATGTTGGTTCTCGTGGGGAGGGTTTCTATAACGAGACCTTAAAAATAGCTGAAAAACATTTGGTTTACTGTCTGGGGTCTATTATTATTTACAATTTCCAACTAATTGAACTAATACCGGTACGCCACTTGTCAGATAAAGGTGGATGACAAATACAATGTAGGCTGTTTCAGATAAAAACCGTTGTATGCTCCTCGGAGTCGACTCTGCACAATATCCTCGCGCGGATATTACTACGCATCAATTTCCTGGTAGCATACAAGGGCTTGTATCTGAAACCATTAAATATTGTGTATAAATACGCGTACATGTTCCCATCTGATGTGGCTGAAATATACACGCTACCTGCATTTTCACAGCTGTCAGTGTGTGGGATTTCCTTAGACACAAGGTCTTGGAAGGCCAAGCCACTTTTACCATATTGAGATATCTGCTTCACCTGTTTCACGGTGATTGACGTTCTCGCTTGAGGCAATAAACATTCTCGATATGGCTGGAACTACAGTCTAGTATTCATCTCCTTGCTGTCTCCGAAGACATATTCATGAGATAAAATAAATCTAGAGACAAATTTCAGGTTCAGTTTCGGTATGCGGTTACCACTATATATCATAAACGCCAGAATCCGATAGATTCATGAGGGGTTCAATTGAGGTGAAGTGCCCTACGCACAATGCCAGAGGGTGGCATTCTTGATACAGCTGAATATGTATAGGAATAATCAATAAAAGGTATCCATACCTCAGGAATTGAAGATATATACCAGTGCCGCCAACATATATGCTAAAAGCATCGATAGCTCATTGAAAATATCAACAGTGCCAAGTGCCGAGTGGTGCACGTCGTTGAGAGATAATGTCTTTCTGTAATAAAGGCCCTTATTTACGACCTGATTATCAGTAGTACGTCATTTATAAAAAAAGATATATCCCATAAAACACAGATCACAGCTATTCTATCTGCAATAGACCATTATGGTATAAATCTAAGGAGATGGCAACGGCGTACGGCTGTCTGAATCATCTGCTTATGGGTGGATTTACTATGCTATTCGTCTGATTAAACGACAGTAAGCCAAGAACGACATATTGTGAAGGCCGTCAAGTTGGTCTAATCTCCACATTATTTTTGCTTTGTAGGGGTTCTGGTCATGGCGTCCTTAGGACTCGAGGAAAACAGATTAAGGCAGTAAACCATCAAATCGAAGCACCTCTTAGGCCCTTCCCCAGGCAGCTACCTGATGATGCCGTGGGGCATTTATCAATACTAAGCAAATTGCCTCAAACCTGAACGCATCACTAATAAACTGTTTATTATCGATAGAATTAGCTCAATGAATAGATAATTAGAGGGGATCTTTATGATAGAATGTATGTGATATATGATGCTGTTCAAAATACCATGACATAGTGCAATATCCGGGTAAATGTTTTATGTTTCTTTTTGCTTTATCTTTGTTGTTTTCATTTTAGATGTTTCTCACAACCATTGGAACTCATATTACACCCATATTAACATGATATTGTGGGATTTCTTCTCTTTTTCTTTGCGAAAGAATTTTAGCACAGGCCTAGTAAATAGGCAGGCCATTGAGGTGTCCCCGCCTACAGTTTAGACGATGTATATATCTTTGGCGCTGATGACGCACTATATCAGAATCTAGCTGTATGATATTGGATTAGTTTTCCAATGCAAGGATAATTTAGGACAAATAGTTTTACCCTCAGACCTTGCAGGTGTTCTGAGAAGCATTGAAAGGCCAATCGAACTACCAATATCTCTGGGACTATTATATGCGTCTCTTCCTCTCCCACATGCCAGACTTCTCCATACGTTAAGTCTGTCTCTTTAAGGAAGCACCCCTCCCCCCCCCCCCCAAACTGTTGGTGAGGTATCCATGTACAAAGTTGCCTTGGGTGTTGGTAAATGGAGTTCCCATTTTATACTTGGAAGGACCCATACCCATTCTAGGAGTAACTCCTTTGTGTCACCTGTCAACCTCATTAATATGTCAAAGCTACCTGGATGTGTCCTCAGATGTTCTTATACACTATAAGTCTCTTTTCCAGCAATTATCCCTGTTATTATCTGGTGCTGTAGCTGAAAGCTGCCCCAGTACACTTGCGAATTCACTAATTATCGTTCATTCTGCCCTTTCTCTGATCTTTCCCAATTTCTTAGCAGGCAGGAATGCAAGGAATACTTTTGGCCAAACTCTCAAATCACGCCAAAAACCGAGAGCAAGAGCAAACTGAATCACGACACAATCATGAGGTGCACCAAAGTCTCTGCTCTCTGTGACCTCGTCAGGTCGCATTTGTTAAATCAATCCTGAAGCTGGTGTTTGATCAGGAGACTGAAAACTTGTTGATAATATATCTGGTACTAATAAATCGTGAAGTGGTGCTGCCTGAGAAAATGCCTGCACATCATTGAGGCGTTTACACCTTATGACCCATAATTGATTCTAGGTTCAGCGGTTATCCATGCTGTATATGAAGTGATCAGTTATATACACTAGTTATATACACACTATACAAATGTCCGCGTATATACGGGTGTAAATGAAGTTGTACTATTTGGCGTCACTTATACACCTAATTCTCTATGAATCCTGTTCTAGATCGGTTGGAGTTATGTTTATACAGATTCAAGCCACTGTCCAATCATTCCGTAAAAATGCCTGCTGCTGACTCTATTGGAGGATTGTGGTTATAGACACTTGATCGGGGTAGGGGTCGGGGTCCAGGTCGGAATTAGGGGGAAGGGCTTCAGTGTTGGTGCAGAGGAGGTGCACAGCACAGCGCCCCCTATACTCATGGGTGTAACCCACACCAAAACGTTCTAAATTAGTGGCAGTCGTAGGCAAGGCTTAGCTTACATATGTATATGTATATAAATTGTACTCAGAATTATGAATTGATAAATATCCCTATTTTTGCTCATAGAAACGCACTTTTAGTGCCACTGTCAGTTCCCCTACCACACTTTTCTTGTGCAGAGGCACAATGGGAGGTTGTGGTAGCCAGTGTAACCACCCCTGAACCAAGGGTTGGGGATGCCTGAGAGTTCGTATTATTCTGAATAGATAAATGTATCTTTTTAGAATTTCTTTTTAGGAGCTGCTAATGTATACTTCTATGAACAGAGAAATTCAACCAGTTGCATCTCATTTCTTGTATGTTTTTTTTTTTTTTTTTTTTTTTTTGGGGGGGGGGGAGGGTTCTTGGGGATAGTTACATGCAAACTAGTGCCTGAGAAGATCAGCAGCACTTTTGTCTTTCCTCTCGTAATTTATAGTTGGAATGCTGAATAATAAATACAGCATTACCCTGATTCTGATCGTATGATTGTATGCGTAATTTGTAATTGATAGTTGTCGGTTATATTGACAGTATTGGGAAATTATGAGTAGGCACAGACAGAATTCAACCATATTATGACTACCTGACCACAATAAGAAAGCATGGTAATTGATACAATATATGCACTTTATTACCCACCCAATACGGAGTCTCCATACTAAGCCAATGGAGCCTCCAGATCGCTACTGAGTAGAATACGGAAAGCCGTATTCTCCTAGGAGAATACGGCTTTTTCCAGCCACCTGAAAGGCATTATATAGGAACTATTTTATATAAACAAGGCACGGGATTGCGTCGAATTTGTAATTATTTATACGATTTTTTTTCTAATAATTAGTCGAAAAAGGGAGTTAACTACGCGGAGAATACGGCCACTCAGATCAAAATCATTGTAATTAATATTGTGTATGTATATGTGGGGATCGAAAGCCATACACTGGTCGTAATTTTGTGTTTCTACGATCACGTAGTTATCACCCGTAATGTATTTGGAGGCCGGACCCGCCGATGCCGGACGTGCCATAAGCGGCCGGGAGCCGGACACCTCCAGTATGACCAAAAGATAATTACAATTACAAAACAAAAAGAAACATCTTGGTCATTAGCATAGGACAGAACATTTGTATATAACATCAGGAAAATACATATTTATATATGTCTAGCGGAAAGAAAACCATTACGCTTGGGTATACACACAAAAAATATGTTGTATACGCTCCATATCCCGACGCACAAGAGTGGTGTAATTATTTGTAAACGTTTACATATAAGGCCTATGCGTGTGTTTACGTGGTGGTATATAGATGAATAAACCACTTCTTTCATGATATTTGCATGCAAGCTCAATTTTTGGTGGATTTATCTTTCAGGTTCCATGTTAATTCTGAACTAACGTGCTGGACCGTTATTTCGATAAGAATAAAAAAACGATGTAAAAAGTACTACAGGGTAAGCGTACAAGACCAAAACCGCATACCTCTTTTCACCACCATTTTCACATGATGCTCGATCTAGAACTTTATTGGGGACATTCTAGCTTCAGATAAAACGTAGTAGTATTGAATTCTTTGTACCGACAATGAGGCGAATGATTTCTGTTATCATATTTTTGTAATAACATGGTCTGGACGCAATTTCCTTTTTCAATCACATGCAAAATTGGGCTTCTTTACCTCATCATAGGATGGTATGTGGGAAAATAAGGTGACATCTTGTGCTTTCTTATACAAATGTACAGGTCTTCAACCAATCTCAAAGGATGATATTCAAATAGCTAGATTAATATGATATATCGCATTTATATACTTGTCACCTCTAATGTAGGGATACTGTTGAATGATCTAGAAAATGCCTTTCAAAATGGTCCGACAGATAGAGATGTACGATTAATTCGCTTAGTTTCGCCGGTTGTCTGAACATGTTTGCGAGACACCCAGAACGTGTTATATGGTATTTAAGTTGAATTCCATGTTGAGGTTCAACAAAGTGAATAGCAAAAAAGTTGTGAGTGGGGTAGAGATCTGTATGATCATAAACTATAGCGGGTAATTCTTCCTGTCTGTGTGGTTCCTGCAAGCAACGGTTATGACCAATTCAAGAAATGAATAAAAACTGCAACAGTGATGGGCGTGGCTGCTCATTTGAGAGGATGTAAATCGATGAGAAGATCCACCAGACACCAAGTGGCCATATATGCGCCCGCCATATACTCCAATATGCCGACCCCTCCACACGCCCACTGCAGCTCCAAGGATCTATACCCTGGAGAGAGTGGAAGACAGTATGGTGCTGGTAAATGATGCAGTTTGACTCCACAGGTCAGAGGAGGGGGATCCAGCAGATTGGATGGTGCACTGTTTGCACCACGCCATATCTACTGCGGATACATTTTCTTTTTTCGATGTTTTATATGTGATGGGTGTGGTTCAATTCTTTATTTACAGACCGAATATGATGATCTCCTTTCTCAGAGTAGTGAATTATCATTCTGAAATACAGGAGGCGTTGCGGCTGGTTTTAGACGGAGTATTGCATGATGAAAATTGTGGCTTCTTCTAATTCTCATGTTTCTCTTTTCTCACTCTCTTTCTTTCGTGCTCTCTCTTTATTTTATAATACCTCTCCCTCCCTTTCTCTCTATTTGTATTTGATCTCGCTCTCTCGCCGTTCTTGCTTTCGTCTCTCCCTCCTTTTATATTTCACTCAGACCCTAAGGTATTCCACTCCTCATAAAGCAAGTTATGATAATTTGAGATTTTACACTGTGCCGTTTGTGAGCCAATTATAAACACCTGGTCATTTTTTAAACTAATAAAATATGTACTACAAAACTTATTATTAGACCTTACTATATGACCTTTGAAAAATCTCTTATCGATCGTAAAAGGGGCGATTTCCCTATAATCGTACCAAGCAATGGGTTTCAGTATACGTCATACGATACTGATACTCTCTGTCAACACATGCAGTAGTCGTCTTCCCGGTATAGAACCATGTGGATTGGGTCGGAGCGCTATTGAATTGGCCAACAATGTCATTACCATGAATCACACTCAGAAGAGAGAAAAATGAAAACTCTTTTGAAGCAACATGATAACAATGTAGCGATATTAGTCGAACATGTCTGGGAAGCACACGCGAAAACGAATGAACCGCAGGAGGAGTGTCCTGGAGAATGAAATTTTAGAGAGAGACAAACAGTAACTGCGATTCCCATGCAGAATAGTGGACTAGAAATGCACTAATTGATAATGATTCATTTGTATTTGTGCTGGTAAGATAGATTATGGGAGGTTAACGGGTAGAAATCCATAAAGGGCAGATGAAAAGGATCTATCGTGCAGATAGCAAAGGATATAACATCTTAGATATTTCATATGCATATGGATGTCCTCTTGCATCCCAATTTCTGCTAATGGATATCTCCGTATGTCGTAAATAGGAAAGAAGAAGTATGTACGTGTGTGTTAATATCCCATTCACCCTTCTACCTTAGAATAGAACCTCCAAATGTCCAGGGTACCAGAGCGGGCCGTACTGAGGTTCATAGTAACAGGTGGGCTCCACCCCAGACACAACTCATGGAAATCATTTGTGACCGACACACCCATCCTCTTCCCACCCTCCCAACACACTCATTCTCTGCCCCCTGTGCCCCCTGCTGGCCGCACTGCCTAACCCTGCCGGCAGGCGGCGCCCCTTACCCCGCCAGGCGAGAGGCCAAGCGTGTGCCAGCACTCACCACCAGGTGGTGCTGACGACACACAGAGAGGGAGAGAGAATAGCGTAGAGAGAACGGGCGTGGAGAGAGAGGGGAGAGAGAGGGGCGAGAAACGTTGAGGAGTAGCCGTACCTCACCCGGTCAGTCACTCACCAAACCACGCTGTGGCAACACGCGGCCGCCGCGCCTCGCCACGCCACATACGGCAGCAGGCAGAAGCAGAGGAGCGCCGGGGGCCGGTGTCAGTGAACAGAGCAGCTCGCTCCAGTCGTCAACGCTCACCTACCGTGCAGATAGCAAGCAGCCCGGGCCGCAGACGGGCTAGCACAGGCGGGAACGCACAAAGGCATGGCACTGTCTGGCCGCAGTCCACTGGAGCAAGTGCCATTGCTGCCTCCATCGAGACCACGGGTCAGTAGAGCTGGACCCGCCGATGTGTCAACAACAGATACCTTGAGGATCTACTGCCATGCTGGATTATCTCGACCTACATTCTATCTATTCTATCTCTGAAGTTATCCAGGGAGTTTGTGATTTGTTTGAAGGTCTCCTCAGTGTAGGGTAAGGTGTTGGAGCTTAGTGAGAGACAGTTGTTGTGAGTGGAGAGTTCAACCACTGTGCCTGCTGCGGAGTACACGGTCAGCTCAAGGTATACATTCACACGGCAATCTGCCCAACAGTCAGGAAAGGAAGCTTTCTCGGAATTCTTTAACCATAGTCAACATATATGAGCTGCTCGCTGAGCATTGACTCAATTATCTGTGGCTATCAATCAATGATCACACTCACTCATGGGATAGAAACTGGTGATCACTTTATCACTGTGAGCTACTTATAGGAAGCAGTTCCTGGAGATGTGTACGGTGGGGGGACGGGGCAGCAACGAAGGAGCCCCGCCCCCAGCCACCCCTTTCACGAGATCACACCAACACGATGAGTTAAGGCGCTTTACCAGTGAGAGGGCAGCAACCCGGGATTTAAATTAAGAATTAGGATTCTACCCTCAGGCGTCACCATGTTCAGCAAGCTCAAACACAGTATACCCCGACGCTCAAAGTCGGGGGATATTCAGGTAGGAGACTTTCATCTTACATGTATATATATATATATATATATATATATATATATATATATATATATATATATATATATATATATATATATATATATATATATAAAGGTAATCAGAGTAATCAAAGCACCTTTCTCAAATAGTTACTCTGAAACGTTTCATCATAATTTAGACGGGTTACTCTTCTTTACGGACAAGCAGCGAGTGAAGGATATAGAAACACTGAGCCAGGGTGTTGGTACAATATAGAAACAGGAAGGTGTGTTTATACAGAATGTGGACATGCATGTGTTCTTTATGTGTTAGTGTTTATGGGATGAGCATCTAGAGACGAGTTTTTCATGAGTAGGAATTTGCAGCATGAACAATACATAGACAGCAAGGATTTTTCTAAATATAGGTTGTATAAGCCGTATATGCAAGCGTGCATTATAGACGTATACATATATAAAAATGCCGATATGCATTGTATACATGCGTTTACGCGGTGGTACAATTTTCATGCAGTGTTAGTTTAAACAAAATAGATATGTAGATAGACAGGCGTTTTCTATGTGTAAGCGTTCTGTATGAACAGTACGGAGATAGACAAGAGTCCTCCATGAAGCAGGGTTTAAACGTGAGCGGTTATTTGGTAGTAATTTAGGACGGGGACCTTTTCATGCAGACACCTGTATTAAAATAGTAACAAAATGATCCGGTAGGATCATCTCCACTATGCGGTTGCACCCATAGAGACTATCACTATCAATGTGAAATCTGCAGGTGTATGGTTGCTCTGTACACACAATCTTCAGACAATGGTCTGCTGATCTGTGTATGGAGATACAGGGAGATGCTCTTCCCTATACAGAGTTACACTGCAGGGATGATATTGTTATCTATGCAGATCAATTCAGATAGGGCATAGCATAGACACTGTGAAATGCTGATAACGGACTCCGACAAGATACATCACTGTCCCCATGGTGTGTTAATGGTCCGATACAAGGAATGATGCTGTCAGTGCAGGTCACTCTCTTTGCGAGCGATAGGAATATTTCCTAGGTTTAGTCGCAACACTCCCATGCTGTTTGAAAAATGGCATTCCACACTCTCCCCCTCCACTTTCAACATTCATCCCTATATCGACATAATGATATAAATTAGGACACTAATGACTAGTTCTTATTTCTACAAAGAGACCACAGGAGCATTGGAGATTCATAATGTATCAAGTTGTCATGACAGTGAGTCGTAGAGAATTTGTACAGTCAATTATTCAAGCGGTCTATGGGATCTGTATTGCTCCTTTATGCAGCTATTTCCTTTGTCTATCCCACGGCTACGGCACCTTTCCTTACGTGAGTTCTTCCCCGGTGAATGTGACAAAGTGTAACGCCGCTAATTGAAAGCTGTTTCGGCTGGGACGCTCCATCACGACTACATTTTTCGCCGAGTTTCTCTCATATTGCTTCTCTGTGCGATCGACGATAGAAGCTTAATGCTAATATTTCCTGCTTGTCTGGCCCATCTCCGTTCTCCGTTTTCCATCCTTCCCGACCACCGACCCCTTACCAATCAGTGCTACTTTCTAATTACTCTAGTGAGTACGTGTCTAGATTTACAACTGTCAGGCACTACTGTCGTCATTATCAATTATTTAATATCGGATTGCACCTTGTATTCTTTATTATCTACTACTTGTTCTAAATCCACTGGTCTCAGACTTACTGATGTGGGGAAACCTAGAGTCACGGACAACTACAGAGGGTTTTAGGGAGGGCGAAAGGATATCATAACCTAACATATTTGGTTAATTTCTTTTAAATTTCCTTGAAGTAAAGTGTTGTCTTTATTTCTCGGCCCTTCCCGACATCTTCATTGCATTCATACTCGTCTACTTTCCACCTTTCAGGGTCATTCCATAATGTTTGTTTTCCCGTCAAACACCTCTCCCCTTCCCTGCACTAGATTTTAACATCACACCCCTGGACCACATGTTTCGTATCATACGCATGTTCTTAAGCCAGTCACTCTCTTTTATATCTACTTTATTCTCCTTTCCCTTAATCAACTATGAATCTACGTTAGATCATTGTTATTACCGTGTACATCAGTTGAGTTCTACTAGCCGTGACCAATCTTTATCCAATATGACCCACTGTCATCTTGTCCTTCCTTATAATAGTCCCATACACCATTGCCCCTACAATGCTTTTATGTCTTCCTTTTCTCTCCTGTAATAAAACAAGGCATACTCCGCATTCCCACACTCTTCTCCATCGTCAACCCTAATCCGTCTCACTACTCTCCTTACCCAATCCAGGCCGGTTGTCGACTAACCCTACACACAATACACCACAGCCGATATAGACTATTTGTCAAACTGGTCGTTGGCGTTTGGCTGGTGGATAATGCCTTCTTTGTCAGCTGTGCAGGGATCATTGGGCGACATAATTGGCGTTCGTTATGGCCGCCCGCCCTCTACCCAGTCTATGGTGGTAAGTGGTGTGGGGATGTCGATAGCGCGGAATTCGCACCCGTGAACAGCGGGGAGGAGTGAGCACTCCAGGTTCTCAGGGGTTTATAGCACCACGTTACTGTGGATGACACTAGGAAATATGGTAGAATGAGGATTTGACTGTAAAGGGATAAGGCCCGTTTCAATTGGCCTACGAAAAGGGTGTAGATTTTCTGTGTCCTCCTAATAGCCTATTTCCTTTTTCCGTCAGCAGTGCTGAAGGTCCGTCAGTGGTCACTGACTGTATATCTGTGACGACCAATGGGCTATTAGGAGAACACAAAAAATAAACGCCCTTTTCGTCGGCCAATGGAAACGGGCCCATAGACAGGCGAGGGGGAGAGGGCATGAACTGAAAATAAACAAAGGAGTAGAATAAGTAAGGAGAGAGGAAATCTGGAACGGCGGAAAATGGTTCCAAGCAAATGAGTCATGGAATGAGAATGAGGTTATAGGGAGATGGAGTGCATAGAAGCAGGCAACTATAAAGGTGAAGAGAGCAATACAATGGGATTGAACGGGAATGATGAGAAGCAGTGATGTGGGAAGAGGAGAAATGGAAGAAAAGATATTGAAGATGAAAGGGAACAGGGTATGTGGTTTGGGTGCGCGAGCAACACATTTGAAGTGGGGAAACGTGGGGTTATAAACTGCTGGCGTGTACTCTGGGAACGCGCGGCGTGAATGATCAAAACGAAGAAAAAAGTCAGAGCTCAGGAATGCACTGCCACAGCAAGAGCGCGGGAAAGGTCCCAGCCCTCTACGTCAGTCAACATGGCGCCGGGGCTTGGCTCTCTCAGGCAGCTGGGCCTCAGGGCTTGGGTACAGTTAGTTGATAATGGAATAGAAAGGCAAGCCCTGTGAGGCAGTAAGGAGTTGAATATAGAGGGGTCCTGGCGTCCATCAGACGGGTGAGGTGAACAGTGCGGAGGTTAACTGGACTGAAAATGGGACTTGAGGGTGGTTCCTTGTCAAGTAAGCCGCCCGAATCGAGGCCGCGTAGGCATTGGAGGCCATTGGATCTGGAATGGGCGTGAGAGGAGCTCTATTGCCAAGAATTGAGGTGATCGGGAGCTGCTCACTTCAAGGCGGCCAGTGCATGTCATCATGGAGTCTCAGACGATCCCGCCGTATAGTTTGGTATAAAACGCTACGCACCCCACCCCTAAAGTCTAGTGCAATCACTACCAGCCCCGATATGATCGATATGTAGCTTAAACAAGGCGGAGAGTCAGCCCAGCGTTTGGCTGGACCAGGCCCACCACAGGCCGTCCCTCCTACCAGTTCTACTAAAGCCCATGCCCTCGCTCCTGTACCCCCGAGTCTAAACATTAATATAGTATCACTATTACCACCCCCAACCCCCAACACACACTCACGTGACAGGTGGCCACCGTCCAGATCCCCAGGCCCACCATGGACCCCCCGCTTGGACCCACACCGCTCGCCTCTTGCCACCCACCGTCCGCGGACCAATTTGATGTTCGCGTGCAAGTAGTATAGTGAAATGTGGGTTTAACGCAGGCTCCCAAGACTCTTTGCCTAAGAAGTAGGGTTTGTGAGAGAGAGGGTGAGTGTATCCCGATCGGGTAACTTGGAACGGCAAATGGGAATTCTGGTAGGGAAGGCACGGAAACCCACAGGAATCTATTCAGTTGAGGGATCGGAGTAGCATGGGGATCAGATGACTACAGATTTTATATACAGCAGAAATAACAAGATGATAGAGGCTGTCCAGAAATAGGAGGGACACAGACATGTTATGAGATTTCTGAACATACAATAAGACCGAGTACTGGGCAGAGAGTAATTGTAAGGGTAAAATAGGTGTCATTTCAAAAATAAAGGATTTCATGAATGATCTGGCCGTGCATAGTTGAGTAATACATACTGAGTGTCCCGTCGAGCATCTTGTAATGTGTAAAGTGTGTGTCTATATATATATATAACTGGTCACGTGTATTGAGGACAATGTAAAACTTAGAAGGTAAAACATGGGTGAAACAAGACGAATAGTTTTAACAGAACGTATGGTGACAAGGTATAGGTGGGAAAGTCGTACTAATAGCTTTGAAGGATTTTATCAAGTGTTAAGGTTGATGGATTAATAATAGTAGAGTACCGGATATAGTAATACGATTAAGGAATTGCGTAGATGCAAAACATAACAAGCACTAGATTTTATGGACAAAGAGATGGTAAGAAGGTGGAGTAAAATGGCACACGGAAAGGCAGAGGTTATCACGTCTGAATTAATCCCAATTCAGTCTGCCCGTCCCTAACGCCACCATCTTGTGTAGCGTCCACCATCGTCTCGTCGGAAATGAAATGTGAAACCGAATCATCACGACTCGACCACAATTTCTTATGCAGTTTACTCACTCATTATGGCCGGCAACATACCGACTGCCAGCTCCGCCGACCAGCGCGGCCCAGGCAATGACGGTTTCCGGGAAGCGGCGGCCGGTTTTAAGTACGTGCGTAGGAGGCGGGGAGGCAGCTGAAAGAAAATCCAGCACGAAACTACCAAAAAGAATCTGCAACTAATGCGCTCAATTATATTACCAGAGCTTTAGTCTTTGGTGACCAGGGATCGGCGTTTTTTGGGAGGCCTGGCGAACAGTTGTCTCAGACAGCAGGTAAATCATGGTCGATCTATTATTCAACGGGACGAACACTGCCAAAGGTTAATCGCTCTTTACATCCACAAAAGGAATCTTTGGATCCTCAAAGGAACTAACCCAAGTCTTTTGAGAAGAAGTGTGGTGTCAGGAAAACTTACGTAATGCTTGAACGTCGTTGCATGGGGTATTCGTTCTGTTTGTAGTGAAACACTCTATGCAGGTGAACAGACGAAAAGATTATTGTCGTGTATCAATGAGGAATTAAGCTATACCAATGACGGCCGACCCGATTATCATAATAAAAGTATCCTACTTTACAACTCATAAAAGCCTAGGGATGTCTGAATGAATGACTGATAGGGAGTCAGAGCAAACTAAATACAATTGTTATCATTGGAAATTCGATATTTCCCATTGTTACTACACCTGCATATGACAACTTCCCCATAACTGAATCAAATACACATCACAATATGCACCTTAAAAATAAACCCATTTCATTTTCCTGGAAATTGAATATGATGATCTCTCAGTGTTTGAGGACACACGTCCGAATTAAGCAGTGTAGGTCACTATGCTTGGTTTGACTGATAAGCATAATATCATTATAGATGCACTGCGCGAAAACCACCTGTTTATATGTGTATACACCCGGCGTATATAGGTGAGATTTTGTGTGTACAAGGTAGTCCTATCTTCCGTCGTGTATATGCCTCATCTATAGATGTGTATAATGTATACGACCCGTGAATACATGTCCCGTACGCTTTGCGGCAAATACAGCCATTACGCTGACGTATAGCAGAGGAAACGTGTCAATATACAGCCGATACATGCACTTACTCGATGGCGTATATACGAATAAACAGGTGGTTTTCGCAGAGTGATGAGACTGATATTGACACAATATTATTATAGAATATACAGGCAGGTCCAGAAGCCTGATGCCTGCCCTACGATCGCTTTTAATTAAATAAACTATTAAAATACTGGCTTGGAGTTTGTTTGCACTTACTTGTTATATATAGAAATTCTAACTACATGTATAAGTACCAAAATCCACTGGTCACTGTCCTTGTGAGAGAACTGAAAAAAAAACCTATTTTTATATGACAAACCGGACAAACAATATATCAAAACGAGACGCGTTCTGTATTTACACTATTTAATACATATAACAGATGGCTAATTTCTACTGTTACCCCGTCTCAGCCGTTTCCTACAAGTGTTATCTAATGGCTTTCCTTTCTACACATATAAATTTATCTTCTTTTGCCACTAAAATACAGATCAACTGATGCAATTAAGCATACATGTAACATAATCCTCTAGTTCAATTGTAAAAACGCTATTTGATTTCCTCGAAAATGGCTATCAAGACAGGTTATATACATATAAAGGAAATGCTGGCCTAAATCTGAAGCTATGTAGGTAACCGACCCACAAACAGAATTATGATTTTAGCATGGCGCGTGATCATACATTTATTCAGAGCACAGCAATACGATGCTGTTCTGGGACTGTAAATAGAACTAGAATTGTAGGTTAATATTCTCTGTACAATAACACCAATGCTGACTATTTTCGGTTTATCGGTTTTCCCCCCATGATTCTATTTCTGGTCAGATTCCCCCTTCTACTTGCACCTCCAGAAAAGTTGTTTATTACTCCCATTGACCTCCATTACTCTTCTTTTTCAACAATTATCACTAATGATAATTGCTGTGCGTTATGTTTTATATTCAATTAAATTAGGGTGATTATTGTATTCGGAGGATTGAGCTGCCTTAGTAATCATTTGGTTTTCTAGTGGGTACCCTTCATTTCAAGGTCTCATATGAATTTAGGAAAGAAGACGTTTCCAATTGCAAGTGGCGACCATTCAGACATTCAGGCTATAACCGAAGTTTTCCGAAATAGGTTGCCCATGGCCTTACCCGGCCTTTACACTAGACGGTTATAGGCTGCGATTCCTGAGTTTTGCACTATCTGATGACTTTCAGCTGTCAATGGCCAGACATCGGTACATATTAGAGGAGTAAACGCTTAAGGAAACTCTTGGGTTGATGACTATTGTGGTCGATATTATGTAATCGAGCACCACCTTACGACTACTTGCTAGACGATCTACAGTCGTCACGTTTTTGTTGTATAGTGTAAATGCCAGGTTAGGGTCAAGGGCGCTCATTACCCCAGCTGGTGTCTTCCCTGCCCAATATCAACCATATATACCCCACCTACCGTCCATGTTCTACAACACATACCCAAATACCACTACCTCGCTCTCCAACCGACATGGGTCGCTCAAACTCTTTCAAAACTTCCATTCTACCGACCCTATCCTTAGAAATTTCACATCGTTGCCATTTTCTATTATCATATAAAAATATATCTAATAATTGTGATTTAATTCATATCTATTCAATAAGTCTCATTAAGTAAATATCATATCACAATCATAGAATTCTATCAATATTTGAATTGATAAAACGTTATTATCCCAATTCCTGCCTCAACTTCTCAAATTAGCCAATTAATTTGTGATATACTGTATATATATATATATATATATATATATATATATATATATATTATATATATAAATATATACAGTATATATATATATATATATATATATATATATATATATATATATATATATATATATATATATATATATATATATATATCAAAGCACAGTGAAGAGATATGAGGCCTCGAGGAAAGGTGCTGGATGACCATTGACAGCTGAGATCATATTACCCATCAACAGATGAGTGCCCATCTGTCACAATAACAATATATCTCGGTGTGCTCCCATAGAAACAATGTACCGACATTCAGGTATCAACTAAATTGGCGATAAGTCTCGGAATAAATCATCGGTAGTTATTTCATTTCAATCTCTCAAATCAGCCGGTATCCAATTTAAAGAAGCATGTCATCTCATAACCAAAAATGGTTGTCAGACAGTCATGTCGGTAACAAGTTTTTACCTTTATTGCAATTTGATTTTGGTTACCTCATCGAACAGGATCATAGAGTGATTCCTTGCAATATTGCTGTAGAAGAAATATAAACCGTGGCTGGCGTACCAACACAAATTTGTTGTAGTTACTATCTTTGTTCGGGAATCTTTATTAATGCTACCTAAGCAATATAAAGCAGTTGACTTCACTTTTGCGCCAAAGATCTACGTCTGTACGAAGTCAGAAAGGGAGGTTCGCAAGAGCTAAAGTCATCCATGAATCATGAGCTCATGGTCACAGGAACCTAAGCTCCAACGACTCTAAGTAGAACCACCAACACGGGATCCTGCCATGTCGACCGCCTATCATGGCGGGCTGTATCTAGTGTTGGCTAAGAACGTGGACCTGATATTGATCACATGCCCGCTATGTCGAAAGGACCTCCCTAACTAAACCATCATAATATCAATTATTTTCTCTATAATTATGCAATTCATCCGTCCTAACTTCATTATCGAGGTTTTCTTGTCATTGCCTTATTAGATAATTAAATGTATTTCCAAGATATAGGCAACAGTGTTTCCATTTATATCTATGATATGTAACGAAATATCATCTTTCTTGCTGCATGTAGTAATATTGCTGTATATAACTAAGCTACCAATACTTAAAAAGAAGTGTCCAATAGACAATGCTCCTCGAGATTAGATGCACTGCAATCACCAACGATGCAAAGCCGAGTGACTATTACTGACAGGATTGAAAAACACACTAGTTTATTGCCACCAAATTAATACCGATTTTTAACAAGACGACAATAAAAAGTATAAATTAAGACTGGAACACCAAAAAGAGAAAAAATAAAGAAAGTCCCTTTGTACCTTGGTATGTTAATATTGGACAAATTACCACGAGCCGTTCAAAAGTTTACAGATATCTCCAATTTCAAACTAGAAATTAACGACTCTCTGTTGGATAGATCATATCTATTGGCTTCATAGATGAATCATATTTAAACGACCATGTCACCAATAATTTGTATGTCCTGTATGTATTTCATAGTTAACCGATAAGACGTCGTGTTAAATAACACACGGCTAAAGCCATATTTACCATGTTGTGAATGGTACTACCGTTTCCATGACAACCGTGTAAGAGTAAGTGGTAAAGTCCTCTAATGGTCAGACTAAACAAATCACACAACACGAGGCACTATTGGTAGAACTGTTTTTACCTTGACCATAAATCGCTTACGCTGTCATTATCATAAACAATATACGGTACTGGTAGACAACACATTTTCAAACCATAATGTCAAAATTTATTTGCTGTGCCGTGGAAATGAGATTCAATCTGTCCTATCTCCGAAAGTGTACACTTGTGAGTTAATTAGTACGATAATACATAGAACTATATGCATGGGAGATATTGACCAAAATACAAAAGGAACGCGAGTTATAAGAAGCGCCGTTTTCTACTGAGGATGCTAGAGACGTGTGAGTATCAATGTCCGTGCAGACGCATGAATACTGATGGAAATAGAAGGCAGCATTGGGAATCGTGTGAAGTATTGTGCTTGGGGAATAATAGAGCATAATGAGTGCATAAATGTCGTTGTACTAAGTAACAGGGGATCAGGAATGAGACTGGGTCGGACAACCCCACTGAGGAATACCGATTAGTATTCTTCGTTCAATCGATCGATATGGCAAATAATAATCTCTTTTATACTGTATAATACATATCGCACTCGATACCTCAACCATAAATGGATAAATGTGCATTGTTTGAAAGGTGTGATTCTTTTCGGAAGACAATACAAAGGTTTAAATCGATATTTGTTCCAACTATAATACGAGATCCAACGCCAACAGGATCCAGAGTAAACAGATTATATAGATCCCGTACACAGATCCATGGCTATCACCGGTGCCCCCTAGTAAGAATAGAACAAAGCGGATTCGTAGAAAAGGCCTCCAATAAAAAATACTCTCCATCGATTAGTGCTTTAAGAGTCAGCTTTTAAAACTTTCCGAGATAAGTAGTCCTGTAGTCATTGCTGCGCATCACCTTCTTCCCTGGCCCTTCGTGGGTACTTAATTTTTTCTTCGCCGTTTACACTGTGAAGAATCGAAGCCATCGTATAGTACCTAGTAGTAAATGAATTCAGTGTGGCATCCATCCAGCCGTTGTTTGCGGAGAGGTGCCAACCAAGGCCGGAACAAAAATGGTCTGCCTTTGCTAGCACAGCGCTCTGGCCAAGCACCTAGGAAAAACTATAGTATCGAATTACGCCACAATATGTACCCAACACGGGTGTTTTAAGGGATAACCTTGAGAGTTCATACATTATTAAGACAGAGCAAACCGTCTGTCCCTTTGTTGAGTATATGTGACATCCCATATCTGAAAAATGCAATCACGTATTTTAACATAAATATATTATGTTAAAATACGTGATTGCTTTTTTCAGATAGTGCTCAACAGACATGTATGATGCTGTGTTCCCTTGGCGAATAGCATAAAGGGCAATGAGCTTCAACCTTAGAATACCTAGAGGAATCATATTATTCCTAGCAGGAATAGCTATGGCTTTTTGTATCATGCTACTTGGAAGTAGCATTAGTCACCACATTGTACCTCGAATTTCTATTTATCCAATAACAAATATAACGACTTACAATTCACCAATTATATCAGGGGCCTTCCATTATAGGTCGGAACAAAATAAGACAATACAGGACCAGTAGGTACAGCGACAAGACAGTACAGTAAAACACAAAAAGGTATAACCAAAAGATTAAGATGCGAGTTGAGTGTATTTTGTTAATCCTCAGATCAGGACTTCATGTTGATCTTATGATCAATAATTCGTGATCTTTGGATATACTCTAGGTACACATAATGTTGATCTTATCATCAATTTTCATCATGGTACTCATCAACAGTTTGTTAAAAAGACCTACTAAATAGACAGCCAGTATTTTACATTTTCATCAGGTAGTCATTGAATTTTGCTGTGCAAATAGAGGGTGAGAGATGATGAAAGTGTGATATAGTTATGCAGATCATATTAGGTATATTACCCATATTTTGGTCATGAATAATTATGAATATCATGCATTTCAACCCTGATAAGGAGGATAACACCATATGCTACAAACCCATATTCACGAGCTCATCTTTACCAGTTTTTTAACGGGGCCGTTGTTGCCGCTCTCTATTTTTCTACGGTTATTGTAAGGTTATTGTAACCTATATATCCATGTACATCTATAATCTGGACTCTTCTTGTGTCCATAACCCTTGAAAGGATACGCATTGAAAAATCGACCTGTACTAGGTATCCTAAATGGCTTTCATTACCTACCTTGAACTTCTATATCATTTATGTCTCTACCACCTTCATAACATCAATGTAAACCAAGAAGCTCAACGCCGATACCTTGTCTTGCCTTGGGTAGTTTTGCCCGCCTTCTGGGTCCAAATATGTGGGCAGAATGTGGTTGAGGGAGATAATCCTACGAAGATGAACTCAGACCATCTTATATAATTCAATTAACAGATGGGAACCTCCAACCGAAACCAGGGCTGAAGGAATGATATAACCTGGGAAGGAATGATTACCCATCCTTACACGCTCCGGAATGGACATCTGGAATTCGCCCTTATTAACCTGGAAGCCATCACAGACGCCCTGGTTTAACGGGCATTGGTATTGGTTTATAGACAGAGGTCTTCAGTTTACTGGGAGTAGACACACGTGAAGGACTCTTTCATGCACATCTGTTCTCGGATTTTAGCATGCTATCTACACCAGAGAGACAGTTTTATAAAAATGTATAAACATTGGGGGCCTCTGTATCTTTTCCCATACACGCTACACACTCATTATCATATGATGTGATTTTGCTGTCATTTATTTATATGGCTTAGGGCTTACGTTTGGATTATGAGATGCAAGCATCTTGGCCTAGTTTAAGGGGATATACACGATACTAAGGAGCATAATAGTAAGAGGCCTGTGACGTGCTATGACCTATGGACCCTTAGAACGCTTACGTCACCCCACCCTACGAGCATTGAACGGCTCTTAGGATACCTTTGTCATTCTAGTTTCTTACAGGAATTGTTCAGCCATCCTAAATTCGTAACCAATTTTACATTTTGCATGGTTAGACAAAGTTAAGGGAATGACCCCACATGTAGAACCCAAAGTGATTCTGATTTATTTCTGTCATTACTATGTTATCTATCTAGTAGAATAACAAAACAACTTTTACGAAAGATGTGTATCAAATATAATATACCTAATATATCTATGAATATGTATTTTCAATGCAAGGAACGACCTAAAATATATTTGAATATATTCCTTCATTATGGTAGGTGCTCAATCATAGCAGATTGCAAGAATTATCTAAGTATCGTTTAGATGCTAGCTTAATCCATATGATCGTCTCCCCAAACTTTAGATATAATTAATGTGTACCTGAGGCATCATAACCCATGTCTATACTCTGAATCCTAATTATATCATTTCTTTTTATGATTAAGCAGTATAGCCTTCTGTGATTGAAAAAAAAGACAGACCGAAAGGTCCAAATAGGGATACAAACTGACTTGGTAACTACACGACCATCGGGCCAGTGTCCTATTAGCATAATATTGCGCATGCGTCCTCATTAAATTATTCGGGTCGAGAGTGGTCTCGCTGACCATACAGAACATGCAGATGGCAACCAAACACAGACTTCGGCTGGCTTTATTAAGGACGACCTTGATAGATATTGGAGAGGTGTGGTGAAATGTGTGTGTATTTGCACCTCAGCATGGCAGAAAGGAGACCACGAATGAGTGTGGGCTGTGCTAAATTAGTGCCTTTTTGCATCCTATTTTCTGGGTACATCCTATTCTCTGGGTGTGGCCTTCAGAAGTATGGGGAGGTGGGTGTGGTCTGGTCGTGTCAAGACATCAATCTGCCGTCTTATAGCCGTGCTATTTTTTAGTAAACAAGTAACGGAAAAAAACACCCCAAAACAGTACGAGTCTGTTTTGCTGCCTCAGTGAAATACTGCATAGTTGTATATGTTTAAAGATTTTCCCTTTCTATCTGAGCATATAAAACATCACGCCCTCTATATCCTTCCCTACACCTATTGCTGCCACCCTTTTGTTTCGACTAACGTGGCTTTGTCTTGGATTTTATAATTAAAGTATTTAACCATCACATTCCACCAGCATCCCCCATCCTATACGGGTCTTACATAAACATACACCTTACACTTTCAACCTACGGTAACGTCTTTCAAGTTGCAATATCATAGATATCCTTTTTCTTACCGGAAAATTAATTGATTTTTAACATTTCTTCAATGTATCAAGATGTTTCAGTACATTTGTCACAAGATGGGGAAAATAATACTGTTATATGATGCTAAAAGCGGGCATATCCGTCAGCTAATCTATAGAAGCTGGTTTCAATGGGATCCGTTGAAAAGTATTAGAAAAGAGTGGGGAGGTAGATCTTCCTACCTTAAAAAATTACATTTACAATTGTAGATTATGATAATCAAATCTCGTTATACCGAATTCGTACATTATACGTTGACCCACAGGGGTGTTGCAGGATCTCATGACAACATTATAAATCACAGGACAGGTTTTCATTAGTTGAGTGAAAATAAACTATACGAAGTGTTGGTAAATCAGTAGCTTACATAGTTTGCTTAGTTAAATTTTAAACTTCTTTTCCGCGTGCCTAGACAATACCGGTAGTTTGTTTTGAATAATGAAAGTCGTGGTGGCTTTTCCTTTCTATTTGCTTTTTCTTTTATGAGTTGTTTTCGGTGGCCACCCTATTATAAACCTGGTATTGTCGTAGTAGTGCGTGTATTGGGATATACAGTAATCTGGAGATGACACCTTAATGTCTATTGAAGAATGTGGAGGAAAATCAGCACTAATCTGGCCTTTAATCTGTAGAATCTGCATAAATTGAGAGTTAATTTGGGCCGTTATAGTGAGATGAGCTTTGGTTTCCTACTAATCTTTATAAATGCATTTAGGCTGCTATGCACCAGACATTGATGAATCCCTTCCAGTTGTATTAGATAGTATTCACCCGCCTCGTGCAGATATTTCCGGAACCCCTCCGACACCAGAGGTATGTTCATTATGACTGGGACTAAGAGAGGAAATGGTCTAAGATTACAAGGACAGCGATTGAAGGGTAGATTCCTTGAATTAAACATGTCAGCTAATTCTTATTCTGATTGTGACTAGGATTATTTCTAGCAAACGGTTTGAAAGGAAATTACAAGAATCAGTCCTCATCTATGTCATAATTAAGGACAGTCTTTGTTTGAACGGCGAGAACGACATTAAGACTCTCATAGATTAAACGGGGTCCAGGTTCCTCATCAGATGTAGTTCACAGGCGTAGCTAGGGATTATCACCACGTGGTCAGGCTTGGTGATCTTGCCTAATAAGGATTAAGTCTCACAAAGTCCCTTAAGTTCCTACAAGGATGGTGTTTATACACCATTGGGAGAGACTTAATCTTGCAGAGTAGATCCCTTTCACAATTAATCATGCTTCATGCTGCAATAATAAATGACCTTTTCCAACTAGTCGTCAGGTGGCATCGTTATCCGGTGAAAAATGTATTCTTTGTACCTTATATCATATAGGCTTGTTCTTCCTTATGACATGGACCTGGGCTCTGGTTTTAAATACAGGGTGCCAATCTCCATCAGCTTAATAGGACTCACACAGCTCTCCCAAAGTCCCTGAGCAATGGATCAAATTTCAAATGTAACCCAACTGTGATTAGTCCCTGGATATCCGTAATTATCTCACCGCTCAATTCGCCTACCATTTGGTCACGCAGTTTAGTTCCTACCTTCTCGTTTCATGTTTAGGTTTCAGCGATTGTTATGTTAAATAGCATCCTGATTTCGGAGGTGGGACAAAGTTGATACTCTGTCAGAATCAAGTTTATTTTTGTTGTCGGGTACGCTCTTTCAGATAAACACATTCCTCCAAACTCTCTCGGGTGATATCAAATTCCAATCCGTGTTCTTCTATTCAATAATGTATATTCACCTAGGAATCACCAAGCATTAATACTAGAACGAGAAGGATGTCCCTAGAAGCTGTTCATTGCTTACTGTCACAGATTGTTACAACAGCGGATATGTGACTATCAAATTGGCATAAAGGAAATCGTGCACGTTTTATCTAACTTTTGGATACAGCTTAAGTTAGATTCCACCATTGAGTCATTGGAAGCTGACCTGTTTACACCTCCTACATAAAGTCTTCAGTCCATTCATCAAATGCACTGAGAGAACTTACGGGGAACTATGTACTACGGGGATTCTTTTCAACAAGGCCCCTAGCCATATACCTTTCTAACGTGTCTAGTCGCATAGTGGGCCTTTTATGGGGACCAATTACGCCCAGGTGCGCCTCCTACCTCCATGTGAGCCAATTAAGGAGTCCCGGTAGGGGACCCATCAATTCCTGCATGCATATTGCCTCGGATAGTTTGGCCACAAGGTCCCATCTTGACCCCGAGGAGATTGTCTATTCGTTTTGGTGCTTTACAAGCAAGATTGCACAGGGTGGATACCGAATGACTGTCATACCAAGACGGGAGATGATTGGTGATGGATTTGCAATGAATGATAATACGGTGTTCAGCGTATGACAGTTGTTTGGCATATTCTATCGATGTAGGCGCAAATTGGGACAACTCTTTATACGTGAGCGTATTATTTCACGTCCTACTTCTTTCATTATTATTTCCACCCAATAATCTATTTTGCTCTCCTTCACAGCACACAATTTCGACTTTCCGTATGCATAATTTACTGAGCCCTCTCGCGCTTATATAAGGCCAACCTATTTGGCATCGTAAATATGCCTGCCTCTGTACACATAGATGAAAAAATCCCGTGCTAGGCCAGTTGGAGTTATATATACACTGTCTGATAATTCCGATCTAGAGAACCTTATTTTTGCTTTTATTCAATTTGTCATTAAATCCGTGGTATACGAAAAAAAACAATCTTAACAATTCCTAATTCTTATTATAATTTGATAAATTGCAAATAGTAAAACATCTTTCTTTTGTTTTTATCAGTATTTTTCTCAATAGTTTTTACTTAAAAAACACGATTTTTCTGTAGTCTTCAGCCTAGCCTTGTTTATATAGCAACTTGTAAAGCGACCCTGGTGTGGTAGGAGATAGGCAGGGTGTTGGTGTCAGCGGCTGGGCGGCAGTGGCGGGAGGGCATGAGCGGCCAGTTCGGTATTGTAAAGTGAAAATACCACGCCATGTTCATAGTAGGGGGATACGCCATGGCGTAAATATTAATAAACCCGAATTCTTTGTGCTGTGCTTCTTCCTCCCTAAAAAAAGTATATTTCTAGGCAATTGTCCTCTCCCGTTTTGCAAGCAAGCTCCACACAACCATGTGACATATAGCAGTTTTCCTCCGGCTATTTATGTACCAGTGCAGTGGCGATTAAACCAACCTAACTTAATACTAGTCACCTCTGCTAACCTTCTCGAGCTAATAGAGGACACGCCTAATTCATAGGCCAATAATCTTTTCACATGGCTGGCATTTTCAAAGCCCATGGAGATAGTGGGACTATTTTCTATACTTAATAGAAAATCATACACATTGAAACAGTGCAAACAGCCTCGAACGCGACGCAGAATGTCTCGTCTCGTTTCTTCCATCTGGATCTGCGCGGCTACAAAGAGGATTTGCTTTTTCTAAATTGCAGTCTGCACTCAGTGGCCGAATAGTATTTCTATTTCCTTCTTCTGCACAATCGCTACAGCTCTCTCGCTCTGTCGTCTCTGTGCTTCTAGTGCTCCCTTTGGGACTTCCCTCCTGGCGGTACACGGGGTTGCACCTGTACATATATGCACCTGTATCAAGAGGGGAGCTTGCTTGCGTGCCCGGATCATCAATTTTCTAAACAATGGCTCATCCTAGACTCGGATTGGAACCACTGCCGCCCACGCTCAGCAAACTTGTGTATCTCTGTATGAGATGTTTGCGTGTTATATATATCTGCTATTCCTGGTGATTCGACTACCTGTGTTATGAACAAGTTTCTGCAGCCTGAACAACTCCTAGTGGGGCAGAGCGCAGACAAAATCAGATTTTAACTTTGATCGTGACAAGTGCCAAGATTTCATGGAGTTACACGTCGGCAACAGTCTTCTGCTAATTTTAAATAAATACTGGTGAAAACATGCCGAATCGGGCACCTAAATCACAATCGGAAGTCATCTTTCGACTGAGAATTTAGTCCGATGGAACACACCCTTGATGTTCGACTCTCTCCAGTATTTCTATGTTTCAATTAGATAAAACGTGATGGCACTTTCAATGATTATCTATGAACATTCCAACTGACCTGCGGTTCAGTTCGTCCCGGCTCCCGATGGCTCTCTTTGATTTAAATCGGGCGCTTTACGAGAGTGTCAGGTGCAAATTCACCAATTCATTCCAAACATCGGCCCAGTGAGAGTCGGGGATATATATTGATGCCTTGCAGGATTTATGCTTCTGGTTGTAACGTCAATTGCACTATGGAAAAATTTAACATATTCGTGGGGAATATGTAGTAACCGATCTACGTATTTAAGTTTTCAGTTATCGAATTATCTGCACTCTATTAATCTATTTGTCGATATAGAGTATAACCCGTTATAACATTTTTCTCTGTCCATAGGGAGAAATTTGATCAATATTTTTTTCATATCTAAACTGCCCTGCTTCATATTAGAGAGCAGCCGCTTGCTTTGGTCGTAAACACGAATGATGAACCAAACTTTCTCAGTGACTAGCCTACCTTTGTTTGTATTACAAAGAGCATGATATCAATTCTTCATAGTTACTCTTCTCAGTACGCATCCTGGCGTACGCTCAGCTTCTTCCGATGGACAGAATATGAGTTTAAAAGCATCTCAACTGTTGTGCTTCAGAACTTATTGCAAGAAGCGTTTCAGGCAATTCACTGTGAACATGAGACATGTGTACATACATAAATATAAATACATATAAGTATATAGACGTCTATATATATCTTCATTGGTCTCATTTTCGATCGCCCAGAATGTTGTACTCAAGAATGGCCCATGTGGTTTTACAGAGGTCTGGTTACAAGATCGATTGAAAAAAACCATTCTATAGCTTTGTGCGGGAAAAAAACAAAAGAAGAGAGAACGTTTTCAGTTTATTCGTTCGATACATCAATATATCATACGACATACGTTGACCTGTACAGACCCTATTGCGTAGTATATCGTGGTATTCTTCTGGACGAAAATATGTGCACTAGCCGAATCACTATACTCATAAACGCAAAACATCCATTCGATCTGCTAATTAATTGGCGTCCAATTACTGTCTCCATTCCTCATTGTTTCAGTACAACCCTAATCAGAGGGTCCAGAAATGGGCACAAATAGGTACTGCGTGGCACAACCTCCGATATCGAACTTATAGAGCCCTGAGGAAGCGAACCGCTGTTAAGTGAGTACTTTGGCGGTCTGCAACGTTCAGGGAGCAGGGGCCTCTATAAAACTCTGAGTGCGGTATCCTAAATGGACCACTCAACATGAGGCCACAGTGTGCTTTATAGCTTAGTGATTCCCAAGTGATCCTCCACTGATAGACAAGTCAGCCGTAGGATCCTTTGCTTTGTCACAGAGCAACTGTCATAGAGAAATTGTTCTCGCCGAAGACATTGGCGAGATTCAATCCGCTTTATAAGGTGTTTAAAGTTGAATTCAACTGGTAATAACCACTTTTGTCATAGTTACGACCGCTTTTATTTAGGAGAACTATGCATATGCTACAGCTCATCTCCTGGTGGGCGGGAAATAGTGAGCTTACCAAACAACAAGATTCCTTAACACGTAGTAACAATAAAATCAGCTTACTTTTAAAACGTCCAAGGACTGAGAGATTTAGATGTAGTCCACTCTACATGGTTATGAAACTGTGGAATAATCTACCAAAAGAAATACAGTCTGTTGATAGAATCTATATCTTTAAAAAATTAGTGAAGGAACATCTACTCAGGCCGGAAATTAACTCAGAAATTCCTAAGGAATGCTGCTGTGAGTCAAATGACCACATACCAGCCTCTAATTGTGTGGTTATCTGATACCATGCACTGAGACTACAAGGTATTAAATGTCTGGTAATATGCTCCCCTCTTTTTTCCATTGCATTTTTTGTGAGTGCGTAATGAATGTCTTGCCTCATCTGTTTTGTACCACTGTATTGTAACTGTGCATATCTATACTTATTGTTCTTGTTTATTTATGTTTTGTTCAATTGTTTAGATTCACCTGGATAATGGCAAAGGAACTCAACAAGAAAACTTTGATAATTTATATGATGAATAATCACAAAGACTAAAATTAGCAGTTTCATATGAGCTGCTGGATACCAAAAACTCTAGATCTCTAAAACAAATATTTGCCAAGTTGCAACTGGAGAGAATCAGAAATATAGAAATTCGTTTTTAACAAGGAAATAATGGAGCAATATCAATGAAATTTTCACAGAATGTAGGTCTAACACCACAAAAGTATTTATATTAAGAAAAAAATGAAATATTTAAGATTATATATCGTATCACGTGATTAAACACTCAAATTATGGGTTTTGAGGACTAAGTGCTCGTCCCCTAGCGGTATAAAGTGCCACGAGCACTCGTCCTTAAGGGGCTACCTCAGCCACAGGCACCCGTCCTTAAAGGGTTAACATTAAATGTGAACTTGCACCTTTTTGATACCCACATAAGTACGAGGAAGAACGCCCTAATGCTGGGCGATTTGTATTTATCTCACTTACTTGAATAAAAAAAAAGAGAAAAATAGTGTACCATACCATAATTACGATTACGTTACGGCCTTTGTTTTTATGTCGTAGTAAATGTTCCTTCATTACCAGGCAGCAGATGGCAATGTAGTACTCTGATATTTGCAATGCATGTTTAACAGCAGGTGTATCTCCCCGAGGTTTACAGCCATGAAGAACTCTATGCTTCGCTCCGTATATAACAACAATTCCCCATCTCGTTTTGTAGCATGTACTGCATGGTCAGGCCGTTATATATTTATTATTTACCCGGAATTGATTAAATCTGACCATATATTGGCATAGAAGACATGTCAGCATGAAAGCCCACATACTGCTGATGTTTCAACGTGTGCAGTATAACAGTGTTCTGCACAGGGTTCAGTATACAATTTATACTGCATAGGGAGTAGCAGTATGTAATTATCAAATATACTGCATGGGTATATAATAGATAACTTATCTGAGAGATGAAATGGAAATGGATATCATTAGAAAATATGAAAAGGTCAAGAAAATGAAGCCATGTTTAAGACAAACACATTGCATTTGTTTAATCTACAGAAAAACGGGACCTTACTTACCGATTAAGCAGCAATTCCCATATTGAATATTATTATTTATTATATACCCGTGCACGAAACTGATGCCTATACTGTATGGAGGTAATGTTCTGATATCATATGTATGTGCACGAAATTCAGTGTACGGGCACCGGGTGCACGAAACAGGAAGCAGTTAGCTTGTTCCCAATTTTATATTTCACATAAGAACCAGTGAAAAAAAACTGAAGGCCATGCATTACTATCGACCGTAAATATACACAATTAAAACCCATAAAAGTGGTACACAAATGCTTTAGGAAATATAAAACATTGAGATACAAGGTTAGAAATATAGATGAAATTGGCTGCCATAGCAAAGAACTTGGCCACAGCTCCATACACGGTCGACACTTAGCCATTGCAAAATGTAAACAACCGATGACGTCACAACGTCGTCAGGGAGAGTGATAGCGATGGGTTGTAGCAGAGATGAATAAGTGCAAGCACCACGGATGTACTGCTGGGAGAGTGAGCGGGGTATACGCTAGTTATGGACAGATCTCAAACTTTCTTGTAAAAGAACAGTCGGCAACAAGTTATATATGACTCACTTGCCCAGCATATGCTTTTCCCTACCCTTAATGAAGTAAGAAAAAGAATGTGTATGGAGATTGACAAGCTGATGATGTCACAGGCTCCAGCCTTGCTTTCAGTTTAAGAGCAACGTCATAGCCGAAAACCATGATACGAGTTCACGATGCTATGCCCGCCGACTTTGACAATGGCGTTTTGGTTAATATCTAACTAATTCTAACAATTTGAGGGTATATAATAAAAAGAATACAGTCTAGGCTTCGATTGACGTTGTTTTGTTCTTGGTCCTTGGCCCGATTTTACGTTCTTCGCTCTACGAGTTCAGGACGTAAAATCGGACCAAGGACCACGAACAAAACAACGTCCACGAAGCCTAATCCAGTATTCTCTAAATACCTATGAGCGAATGTCTCCAATATACTGACCAGGAATACAGTTTAAATAATATCAATACGTCCCTCTGTACCATGTGACCACTGTAAAATGGCGTTTTTAATGATTTGTGGGTATATAATAATAAGGAGACATACTCAGTGTACCTGAATTCCAACTGTTCCTCGATATTTTGGTGGGAAATGATTCACCTCGTTCTTCAAACTCGGTCAATATTTCCGACCAAAATACCTCTGAACAGATTCCATTCAGGCACACTGGCCATGTCTCCATATATCCCTACCACTACCATGCAAGCCTATTCTTTAAGCCCGGAGAATACTGCATCGAAATCACAGGGTGAAAGGAAACAGTGGGATTTATTGCAATGTGGAATTGGTGGCAACTGAACATGAGTTTTATTCCCGGATTCCAGCACCCTCACCATCTATCTAATGTTGTTCCTCCCCTCAAAAATATCAGAAAGCTGCATTAACTACGATTAAATGTTTCCTGGTGAAAATCTATCTGAAGTAGTTAGCCACTCTATATGACACAGGTAAGTGGTGTATATAATAAGAATTCCTGTATTTATTAACTCGTATCACATGTTATCGGCCGGCCGTCAGTGGTGTGCCTGCCTGGCCTTTCGACAGTTCGTATTTCTGTGGCAGTAAACAGAGCTTACATATATACAAGTATTCAGGATGTGTGTCTTGTTGACAGAAGGTCACAGCTTTAGCAGAGACTGGCCTGTGTGAAATCCTAAGCACAACGTTCATATTAATGGTTGTTTACTGCAAGGCCCGTATGAATAGGCTTTTTGGCAAATGTAGTTGCGCAACATCATCCAACCCATACCTTCCCACAGCCCTATACCTAACCATATAATGTTACCACTAATACAGGGGAAAATGGGATGCCGACTAAGGTAAAATATACAGAGAGAGGGTAGTAAATTCCGGGGCTTGTAGAATCTCTTGATGGGTTCTTATCTGTCAACAATGCAGTCCATCTGTCCTACTTTGCACGACATCGACCCTGCGTATCTGGTAATCCTTCTCGTATTACTTCTGTCGTATTAGAAACCTATGTATCTATTCTTTCTTTATCATATGCCTTATCAGCCCAACATACCATGCATTAGAATCATCCTTCCTTACTACACTCAAACTTTCCCATATGAAGTCTAACACTAATCACTCTTTCCTATACTACCCTTCCCTATCTATTCCAAACCCAAACCACACATTACCTGCTCATATCCGCTTCCTCCAGAAACAATCAATAATGCCTGGAGGCGAAACCCCTACTACGCCTTGTAGTGACCCTCCTAGCTCGAGCATGCCACCCCCTTGCCCTTACCTGGCTCTATGTATCAAAAGCCTGGCGAGGAGTCGATTCTGGTTTCAGAGCTGCTCCTTAGTGACTCTAGTGAGTGCTAGCATTGCGTGCACGGTATGCTGAACGTTCCCTGAGACCATATTTAAGTTGACGGGGACAAAATACTGATGAGAGTTGTAGCCCATTTACCTAGAATAATGAAGTGCAGCATACCTTGTGCCTATTCTAGGATGTTATGTGTTACTAGGTGGTCACGGAAACTGGTCACGAAGATAAATAGTGCTTAAAAACGAAACGTATTAAATCTGCAATTTTATGAATTATCTGATAAAGTCTGATAAAATCAGATTAAACGTTGCAAACATCCCTACAATACCACCCCCCCCCCCTATCTCGACTTATAATTGTTCCCAAACAAACCATTTTTAATAAAAAAAAAAAAAAACTAGCTTTTCCGGTTTTCTATGGAATTCTCAACAAACTGAACTATTTCTTTTTTCAATAATTTCTTTATTGATGCATAATGGTACAATCACATCGGGCTGTAAGCGCTGGATATCATTACATCAAATAAAGTGGTCAAAACGTGTCAGTTTTGCAAGAGGCTGAGTTCCATCAAGAGGCTGACCTTCCCTTAGTTAGAGACCAAATTACATAGCATCATCACCTTCTACAGTATAGTAGTCGTTTATAGAAAGAGTTTGAGTTCACCACAATAAAATCAAAGATATGAGAAAAAAAATAGATCGAGCTGCTCTTCGACTTAAATGCATCGGTCGATGCATATTGTAGAGCCCAGAAATATCGGAGTTTTACCCTACGCTATACATGTATCCCATGATAACAGAGGTGGATCTCTAAAATTAGAACATTAGAGACCTTTTAAGAAACACGAAGAAAATGTATAGTATCGTCCGCTAGACATTTATGGGTATATAACATGTTATGTGGTGATTGTCGTGTTCTGTACCTGATGTTTTGTCTAGCAATAAACCGTCCGCACCGTACCTACCTGTAACAAACGGAACCAGAATCCTCGATGATATACACCTACTATTGGTGGGTTGCTCTGCCTGTCCTTACTACTTGTTCAACCGAGCCGTCGTCCAAATCCATTATTCTGGGTCACTGACTGATGAGCAATCTACACTTCCCTCCCAAACTGGAACCTCCATTTGTGTTATACGGCACAGAATGAATGCTAGTTCCTTGATTAGCTGTTAGGGGACACACTTGGAGTTCTGCTTTCCAAGCAGATCCCTCGTCCGGCTTAGAAGCTAAGCATCATAAAAGATCCTCCAGGAGAGTGTTATTTAACCGAGGAATAAAAGAGCAACATGTTCATACTTCCCTCTATATTATATTCCTTAACATAATTATGAACTCGGCGCACAAGTCAAATCTACTTTCGATACATACTTGAATAATTTAGTCATAGCATCGGATTCTATACAACTCCATTTTTGATAGGGACATTCAAAAATCCAAATCACCCCGTGGATCCTTCGGATAAATTTATTGATGCATAAGAGTGACAGGCTGCTTTCCCCTACTCTGAAAGGCACATTGACGTCATTTTAGAGAATTCTGGAAAATCTAGGATCAATGATCCTAGAATAGTAAATAGAAATAATTCCTAGGTTTGGATACTATTTACCCATCTATAGTATAGTTCTAACCGACCAAAGTGAAATCTATCGTCATAAATCTTCATGCAGAATCTTTGTAATTCTGCACTATTTAGGTTTATAGGAAAAATGCTTTGAGAAGTGCTTCCTCAGCTAACCTTAGAAGAAGTGTTTGACTTCTACACATTTGCAAACGCATACCCGCCACCACGAATTGCAATAAACAAGAGGATCTATTCAAGTATTAAGAAGTAACTGTAGAGGACCAAACAAAATGGTCCTCGGAAAAACTTGGACATGGGTGGTCGCGCTATGTCTGAACATAGTAACATAGACAAAGTCCCCATCGTGTTCAGGTTAATCTCTTGCTTTGTATTCATATGTAGATAGTGGCACTGGAAGGCAAAGCAGCAATTCACTACACTCAGAGCTCCTGCATATGGCATACGAATATAGCACTGGCTGATGTGCCGACTGTGTGCTGAGTATATATGCTGAGTCAATGCTTGAAGAATAGCCCTCGGTGAAAGAGAGGGTCTCTTCATTACCGGTCTAATGAAACGTGTCTGACTACTAGTTACAATCCCAGCAAAGCCACTTTGAGTAGGTGTAATCACTCACGCTTCGCTCTAGGCTCAGGAGATTCAAATTCAGTGCAAGACAGTCTGGAAGTTACTTAGCCAACCGTGAGGGGAGAGGCAAGTAATGAATATGAGGTGGTTAGTGTGAGGGACAAGGAAAGGGTCAGCTATAAAAGGAAAGAGGATGGAGAAGGAATGATGTATTAGCATGAATGATAGGGATAGAGAGGAAAGGACAGGAATAGGATAACACAGAGATGAGGATAGACGAAGTAGGTAGGAAATAAGTAGCAGAAAACATGGATTTTCAGAGAGGAAATAAGATAGATAACAACGGAAGGACAGCCCACAATTTATTTATGGTTGTATGTAAGTGTAAGGGAAAATCTATTGGGGGTAAAGAAAAAGACTGGGAAAGGGTAGAGACTCTATGAAGCAAGAATGACAGTCAAGAGAGGGTAGAAATATAGATAGAGGGTTAGGATAAGAAATGTAAACACCGACTCCAATACTCGGCAGTCCTGGCCGAGTGTACGGATATTGCGGGTGTAACATGATGCCAAATTTAATATCTATTGTAATTAAGATATCTCGTTTTTAATTCTGGTTTCGTCTTGACATAGTCTTCATTCTGGTATATAGCAAGTACCTATTACCCTATCGATTACGCAACTACACGGCATAGGAGGTCTGAATTACAGAAGAATGTTAGGCCAATACTGTAGATTCCCTTCCGTTGTTTAAACGGTCGGTCTAAATGACAGGGGTTGGAATGGGTGGTGTGGGAGCAGTAAGTGAGGAAATGACGAATGAAGATGGGAGGGAGAGAGTAGAATATGAAGGAAGACGAATTACATGTGGGAGGTTGGATTTGGGCGCCTTGGGGCTAGTCACTCTATCTACTTAATTGTAATCATCAAGCCTCTGCACACCCCTCAGCAGCAGGTGCTCCAGCGTTCCGAAATTAATGGGGGAATAATGCACATCTGTCGACAGGAACCCAACAAGATAATAAATTGGAAAACTACAAACCAATCCACTCACTGTGGAGACAAAGACAATCATAGTGTAGAGGCAATTTTCGGAACCTCGAAAGTAAGATGTCTCATTATCGATAATCAATTCCTCCAAATGTTCATTAGGTGAAATTGGTTACAATAGATTCATTTTATATGAGACGGTAAGCAACGCTAGCATGGGTTTAACGGATGTGGGCTGCAGTAACAGTGTTTCTATTTAGTTTAATTCTGAATGCGCCGTTGCAGTCGCCAGTAATGTGCACGTGATAAACTCTTGCAGCTGGAATAATATTTTGTTTTGTTTTGTGCTATCCCTCGACATTTACAAATTGCGAGATATATAAGGAACTTACCTTGCTGGTGACGCAGCAAAAAAATAAAACAGAGGGCTCACGAGAACAAACACCTACTTCTCGTGAGGGATGGACATTATCAATCTCAGCTGCACCCCATGGTATTTATCTATGTAGCGTTGGTATATTTTGTGCAGTTGACCCTTTCAGAGCCACGCTTAGGCAATGCGGCAAAGGAGTTAACCAATTTTCTGAGAAGCACGGGAAATAAATACCATATCATGTACTTTCAGGATTATAATATCGTAACAAAGGAAATCTTAAGGAATTGCTTGATGGCATCATGATAATGTCACCTGTACCCCTTGATTCATTTTAATTCTATAACTAACATATGTATTCGTCACTACCACTCTGGAAGAAGCTGAAAATATTCAGCAACGATTTAATTCGTTTTTAGAAGTTACAGCGAAGTAAATTAAAATTACAAGCACTGCAGAAAACACAAAGGAATGAACATAATCAGTGTAATTCTCTGTTCAGATCGATGTACTATCGGTCTCATTAGCACAATCTGTATTTCTCTTTATATCTAGAAAACCTCGTAAATACGATCCTTTCCTCATACTGAGTGATTTACTCTCAGTTCTAATATAGATCTGTTTCCCTCAAGCAATAGAAAGAAAAAAACGTGGCCACAGAGACCGTAGGGATGGACGTTTGGGGTATTTTTTTCCCAAAGAATACATCGCGATATCGGAGGCAGAGGGACTTGATCATGAGACAAAAATGCTAAGTCACAGTCACTGCGATTTCTTCTTATCATTTTATACCTTAACAACATTAACCCTTTAAGGGCGGGCGCCTCCGGCCGGGTAACATTCACAGGGACGAGGGGTAGTGGCTGAATACTCCGCTAGGGGACGACGGGTTTGCACGTTTTTCCGCATGGTGCCGCTGCTTTCAGCGGTTCAGTCACAAAATCGATGAAAATAAATATGTTTCCCCCAACCAAGACAATAAAGTTTGGTATCACAAGGACCGCCTTGTTATATAGATTAAGTGTGCCAAATATGAGAAATTTCTATTGAACCAATAAAAAAATATTGCCATTTTAGTTCCTCCTTGTTCGTAAGTTAAGTCGGGTAAACAGTGGCGTCCCGTTGAATGGCGGTTCTGGCCCAAAAGTCGAATTGGATATTGCTACGGCAAAAACTGCTACTACGTTACGAATCATTCAAGTATCAATATACCAGTTGAGGATGAGCAAAATATATGTATTCCCTACGTCTGTTGGTGGTTGTTATGGAGAAATAGCCTGCAGATCAACGCGTATGGACTGGAACAAGTTGAGACATCGATCGAAAAATTAGTGTGACAGCAGTTTATATTGACAACGCCAGGCTGCGAAGGTCCAGTTCTGGAGAGTTATAACTTTGCTGGTGTGTCACCCATACAAAATGCATTGACATCATTAATCATCACCCAGGGAATATTCTACAATTCTTCACGATTCTGGTAGTGTCTGGTTTATTCATATAGACGCTAAATAACGGGAGAAAATGGATATTTACCAAGGCGCCGAACCTATCAACATTCTACACAGTGCGGTGTCAATGAAGCCAATACTACGAAAGCCGAATCGTTTAGCCATCACCTCACTTCGGCTTTGGTTGATTTCCCCTACAAGACGTTATGACATCGCTATTGGATTATACTGGAAGAAACAAAAAAGCCTGCTGAATCTCCCCCCTGTGATATTAATATGATTATATTCTTTGCTGGTTCTGTACGAGTCGATTTCACCAAGGGGTTGTATATGTGGCTTCGCCCCAGCCTTGCGTGTTTGTGGTCGGCACTTTCAAATCCAGCAACTCCCTTCACCGCAGTGCAAAGACAACGTGTAGAAAATGATCTCGCACAAGGTTTAAACCTTCAGGAAATTAATGGAGACATATATACAACGAATCACCACACTCTAAGGTTTGTTCCTATATAAATTTTGTAAAATTTAGACGGTTAGATAAATAGAAAATAAATAAAACATAACCGACATCGACCTACGCATTACGCTGTATGGGTGGGGAAACACTTGGCAATGTAGGTTAGTTAGGAAATCATTTCGCACAAGGATTTAACATTAAATATATGAAAAGTGACTTATACGATGATATTCCCCACACTCTGAGGTTTGTTCCCGTATAATATTTTACATTTTGATTGAGAATTAACTTGATGATCGAATTAAACCGTTGCGCCTTACGCGGTTCATTTTTTGGCTTGCTTCAACATGGCGTCAACTGTGGAGGGGGGTTGACATGGGAGTGACAGCATTAGATGTCGATTTGAAAATCAATTCGTATGGACTTTTAACGTTAGATAATCGATCAGGGAATTATATGGGAGCAAAGCCAAGACTCCGAGGTTTATTCCAGTATATATATTGTCAGGTTTAAATGTGTGGAAGTAATAGTAAATGAATTAAAGATATTGACATCGAACCGGGCTGGCGATTCAGTGTTGGGGCGGGTAGGGTAGGAACGCTTGTCAAGTGACAGCGGATCTGGGCGAGTTTGCAAATCATATCGCACAAGGATTTAACATTAAATATACGAATAATGACTTATATGAGGATATTCCCCACACTCTGAGGTTTGTTCTCGTATAATATTTAACATTTTGATCGAGAATTAACTTGATGATCGAATTTAACCGTTGCGCCTTACGCGGTTCATTCTTTTACTTGCTTCAACATGGCGTCAACTGCGGAGGGGGGTTGACACGGCACGGACAGTAGAAGATGTCGATTTGAAAATCAATTCGTATGGACTTTTAACGTTATATATACAATCAGGGAGGTAGGTGGGAGCAAAGCCAAGACTCCGAGGTTTATTCCAGTATATATATTGAGCAGTTTGGATGGGTGGAGCCTTAGAAAATATAATTATAACGTTCATTACGATCGGATACAAAAATATGTTTTGCTTACCGGTGACACTCTCGGCGAGTACCCACACCTTGAGGCCCCATTTGGTTGGTTTCGCCGGCATGTATACCTTGTGCTTTGTTTTTCCCTTGTGGGCCACCATGGTTTCATCGACAGCTTGGTCGATATACTGATTTGGAGATCGTATTTATTCCCGTAAAAAGCCAATTAACCTTTTTAGTGGCCGATCTTGGTTGGGGGGTATTTGCTGCATTCGAAGAAGACATATCATCATCCTCGTCAGCCCAGAAGTTCAGGTACCTGCAAAACATTTATATAGGAAATATAGATTTATCATATATAATAAGGCATGAATAGTATTATGTGTACAGGGTCTGTATATTCTTTTTATCTTAGAATGATTGATTTCAGTATGGTTTGACAGTGTGACAGTAGGCGAGAGACTCGACAGCGGGGTGGGAATTGACACTGACAGACAGTGGTGCTTTTGGTTATGAATCTTTTTACTACTTATACATATTTTAAACCATAATTTAGGCGATCTTACCGTAAGATGGTCATGAATACGTCCCTGCACATCATTCTATTAAAAAATGGAGTGGATATCTCGGAGACAGTTGACCAGTAGTCCTTAATTCGACATTTCCGAACGAGTCCCATCAACATAACTAATGCGATAAACTTGCGTAGGATCTGGGTTGACATGGTGGTACGTCTTTTCGATTTCTTTGCCTTTTCTGGTGCCGTTTGTTCGAAATATGTATTTGAACACTCAACAATCCTCGATAGGAACGCAGTTGTGCAAAAAAGATTAAAATATTGAAGAGGGGAGTTGATTTCTTCTTTCTTGACTTCGTCACTGACACCTGTAGGTTCGTTGAACGGAGGAAGGGGCGGGGACTTTCTAATGCCTTTGCACATTCTCACCCATCTTCTTGTGTCAGTTTCTTCCGTTTTCTTGGATTTCTTTGTCAATTCTTCTGGTTCTGCATCTGATTCAGATTTATCCTCTTCATTATCATTATCTTTCAAATTCCCTTGAAGAAGTGCCCAAGAACTAAGAGGCAATTGATCCTCCCAGTCACTGTCGCTGTCAGACCACAGGTCGTCCATGTTGACGGGAGTGGCGGGATTGTCGTCTGTACTCCGAAAATCGATCTTTATTTACGTCCGTGATGATGTCATATTTAGTTTTAATATTATCATTTATCAAATATATCATTCCTTATGTCTTAACTACATACTGTGAAAATTTGATGAATTTCTGATCAATATTTCCTAAGAAAAATGATACTTTTGCAAATCTCGGAGAAATGATGCCTTGAGGCATCATTCGCCCTGGGCCGGATGATGCCTTGAGGCATCATTCGCCCTAGGCCGGGTGATGCCTCCAGGCATCATTCGCCCTTAAAGGGTTAAATGGATGGTCATTTTATGTTCTTACAAAGTCCCCGATTTACTATATCACAGTGAGCCCGAACATTATCCATACTGCACCCTCAATAGCAGGTAGTATTTCATAGATGTTCGGCTATAGGTATATAATAATACCTTATTCCCAGTGTGACTCCTGTGGCTGTCTATGAGAGACTCTCTTTGACAATATGTAGTTCGGATTTCATCCCAATTTCGAAATAAGTCCACCAGATTGAACTTTACAAAGGTCTACACTTATTTAGATTACCAATAAACAGCAAATATGCAAAAGTACAACAATCCGATTGATAAAAGTGAGAACCACGCCGCGGTTAATGCTGCAATTACAGTTCTATAGACGCACTGGGCCTGAGGGATGGAAACTCAGCTGGGAGAGTGTATCACGTCGCGACGGCGAGCAGGGCACGAGTAGCACCGATCACACGGCCAGGTTCGCACGCCGCCCCGCACGCAGCCGGCGATATCGGCGTCACTGCTGACGTCAAGGCGTGTCGTTTGACGTCACGAGTCTAGGACACAGGTGTTGCTCACCAGCAGACGTCTCACGGAGTTGTCCAAATGGTACATCTTTGTCTACTTTTCTGACGTCATGGACGGGACACAGTGTCAAGGTAAAGAGGAGACTAGTACTCCGTCCGTCCAGTTTTTCCGTCTGAAATTCAGACGGAATGAGACGGACGGCTCAGTGGAGGCGACTTGCTTGGGTAAATCCGTCTGACGGACTGCTATAAAATCGTTAAAATGGCCTCCACATACAGTCCGTCCATCCCAATAGTTGGACGGATTGAGACGGATTGAGACGGACGGATTAGTGGAAGTCTTCTGAACCCAATCCGTCCGTCTGTAATACCTAAAACATACTAATTTTCAAAGTATTTATATATAAAAACCGTCCAGACGGGGATATCCAAAAAATTAGATATTGCCGTCCAACGGATTCCCGTCCAAATTCCGTCCAAATTCCATCCAAATTCCGTCCAAATTCCGACACCGTTCCGACACGAGTCACGATATTTAACACTGCCAGCAGCCTGCCATACTGCCCCTCTATCATACTACCCCGCCATCTATACTGTCCCTCAACTATACTGTCCTTCCCTCATACTGCCCCTCCACCATACTGCCCCTCAACCATATTGCCCCTCCACCATACTGTCCCTCAACCATACTGTCCCTCCACCATACTGCCCCTCCACCATGCTGCCCCTCAACCATACTGCCCCTCCAACATACTGCCTCTACACCATACTACCACGCCATCTATACTGGCCCTCCACCATACTGCCCCTCCACCATACTGTCCCTCAACTATATTGCCCCTCCACCATACTGTCCCTCAACCATACTGCCCCTCCACCATACTGTCCTCGTTGGAAGTATATTAAAGTGCCGCAGCCAGTTACTACGATTTTGCTTCCGACACACCCCGACAAACCTTACGACACGGCTACAACACAAAATCGAACATTGTGTCGTAGCCAGGCGCAACTGTACTTTGACTTCTGCGAAACGCCCCGACACGGCCCAACATGGGCTGCTACACGCCCTGACACAGGAGCCTTGTCGCAGCCCTTCCGACACGGCTACAACATATCCAACATGTTGGACATGTCGGGAAGTGTCATAACGGCTGCGACACGGCGGGGCTTGTCGGGGCATGTCAGGTGTGTCAGAACGCTATCGTAGCATGTCGCACAAGTGGAGGCAGGCTTCCGACAAGGTCTACAACACCGTTCCGACACAAGTCACCATATTTAGCACTGCCAGCAGCCTGCCATACTGCCCCTCCATCATACTACCCCACCATCTATACTGTCCCTCAACCATACTGCCCCTCCACCATACTATCCCTCAACCATATTGCCCTTCCACCATACTGTCCCTCAACCATACTGCCCCATCACCATACTGTTCTCGTTGGAAGTATATTAAAATGCCACACCCACTTACTATGATTTTGCTTCCGACACGCCCCGAAAAACCTTACGACACGGTTACGCCACAAAATCGAACATTGTGTCATAGCCAGGCGCAAGTGTACCTCGACTTCTACGACACGCCCCGACACGCCCCAACATGGGCTGTGACACGCCCTGACACAGGAGCCTTGTCACAGCCCTTCCGACACGGCTACGATATGTCCAACATGTTAGACATGTCTGGGCGTGTCATAATGGCTGCGACATGGCGGGGCTTGTCGGGGTGTGTCAGGGTGTGTCAGAACGCTATCGTAGCATGTCGCACAAGTGGAGACAGGCTTCCGACAAGGTCTACGACACCGTTCCGACACAAGTCACCATATTTAGCACTGCCAGCAGCCTGCCATACTGCCCCTCCATCATACTACCCCACCATCTATACTGTCCCTCAACCATACTGCCCCTCCACCATACTGCCCCTCAACCATACTGGCCCTCCAACATACTGCCCCTCCAACATACTGCCCCTCCACAATACTGTCCCTCAACCATACTGCCCCTCCAACATACTGTCCCTCAACCATACTGCCCCATCACCATACTGTCCTCGTTGGAAGTATATTAAAGTGCCACACCCACTTACTATGATTTTGCTTCAGACACGCCCCAAAAAACCTTACGACACGGCTACGACACAAAATTGAACATTGTGTCGTAGCCAGGCGCAAGTGTACCTCGACTTCTACGACACGCCCCGACACGCCCCAACATGGGCTACGACACGCCCTGACACAGGAGCCTTGTCGCAGCCCTTCCGACACGGCTACGACATGTCCAACATGTTGGACATTTCGGGGCGTGTCATAATGGCTGCGACATGGCGGGACACGGTGGGGCGTGTCAGGGCGTGTCGGAACGCTATCGTAGCATGTCGCACAAGTGGAGGCAGGCTTCCAGCAAGGTCTACGACACCGTTCCGACACAAATCACAATATTTCACACTGCCAGCAGCCTGCCATACTGCCCCTCCATACTACCTCGCCATCTATACTGTCCCTCAACCATACTGTCCCTCCACCATACTGCCCCTCCACCATACTGCCCCTCCAACATACTGCCCCTCCAACATGCTACCCCTCCACCATACTGCCCCTACACCATACTACCCCGCCATCTATACTGTCCCTCCACCATACTGCCCCTCCACCATACTATCCCTCAACCATACTGCCCCTCCACTATACTATCTCTCCACCATACTGCCCCCCACCATACTGACCCTCCACCATACTACTGTCCCTCAACCATACTGACCCTCTACAATACTGTCCCTCTACCATACTGCCCCTCCACCATATTGCACCTCCACCATATTGCACCTCCACCATACTACCCCTCACCCATACTGCCCCTCAACCGTACCGCCCCTCACCAATACTTTCCTTCAACCACCATACTGCGTGTCATCCATACTACCCTTACACTATACTCTTCCTCTACCATACTGCCTCTCAATCATACTCCCCTTAATCCATACTGCATCTCTACCATGCTGTCCTTAATCCATACTGCCCATAGACCATACTGCCCCTCACCCATACCGCCCCTCACCCATACTTTCCTTCAACCACCATACTGCCTCTCAATCATACTCCCCTTAATCCATACTGCATCTCTACCATGCTGTCCTTAATCCATACTGCATTTTTTGTGAGAGGGCTAGTATGGTTAAAGGGCAGTATGGCAGTATTTTAGAGGGGGAGTATGGTGGAGGGATAGTATGGTGATGGGGCAGTATGGTGGAGGGGCAGTATGGTGGAGGGGCAGTATAGTGGAGGGACAGTATGGTAGAGGGGCAGTATTGTGGAGGGGTAGTATGCTGGAGGGTAGTATGGTAGAGGGGCAGTATGGTAGAGGCGTATTATTGTGGATGGGTAGTATACTGGAGGGACAGTATGGTAAAGGGGCAGTATTGTAGAGGGGTAGTATAGGGGAGGGGCAGTATGGGTGAGGGGCAGTAAAGGTGAGGGGTAGTATGGTGGAGGGGCAGTAATATATAGAGACATAGTTAGTGTGACTGAATGGAATCTGTTCAAAGATATGTAGGTATATAGTAATGTGGAGGGGCAGTATATTGGAGGGGCAGTATAGGTGTGGGGTAGTATGGTGGAGGGTGAGTATGGTAGAGGGGCTGTATGGTAGAGGGGCAGTGTGGTGGAGGGGCAGTATGGTGGAGAGGCAGTATGGTGGAGGGGCAGTATGGTGTAGGGACAGTATGGTAAAGGGGCAGTATTGTAGAGGGGCAGTATGGTGGAGGGGTAGTATGGTGGAGGGACAGTATGGTAGAGGGGCATTATTGTGGAGGGGTAGTTTGCTGGAGGGTGAGTATGGTAGAGGGGCAGTATGGTGGGGGGGGTAGTATGGTGGAGGGGCAGTATGGTGGAGGGACAGTATGGTAGAGGGGCATTATTGTGGAGGGGTAGTATGCTGGAGGGTGAGTATGGTGGAGGGGCAGTATGGTAGAGGGGCAGTGTTGTAGATGGGCAGTATTGTGGAGGGGTAGTATGGGGGAGGGGCAGTATGGGTGAGGGGCAGTATAGGTGAGGGGTAGTATGGTGGAGAGGCAGTAATATATAGAGACATAGTTAGTGTGACTGAATGGAATCTGTTCAAAGATATGTAGGTATATATAGACAATAATCGATGGTTTTGTGGACAGGCGGCCGTAAACCACGAGCGGTTGACGTGTAGTAATACACGAGCGCTAGCGCGTGTATTACGAGGTTAACCTCGAGTGGTTTACAGAGCTGCCTGTCCACAAAATCATCGTATGTTGCATTTATTATCCATCTTTCCGAATAAATTAAACCCAGTAATTGCCATATTAACGGGTATAACATTCGGAACTATTTCTTTGCTCTATAGCAAAAGGGACTATATTTCCCGTATACCAAGGTTTTGAGGCCGTATACCACAGGTTTGAATTTTTATCCTACCCCTAATAGAAAATCCCATAGGCTTAACATTGGGTTTCCGTATGACACGCTGACTGGCATACGGAGTTTTATATGCCACTAGTGGCATACAGCATTATTATCACGTAATATTCCAAAATCGAGGAGATAGGGTAGGATAAAATCAAAACCTGATTCGTTTTAATCTTGGCCACCGCATTCCACTCCTGAAGTTTTGGCTCCGGACTTCACTCGGCTTCGCCTCGTGAAGTCACTTTGCCAAACTCCAGTCGTGGAATACGGTGGCCAAGATTGAAACTCATCCAGTTTTACGATAGTATACCACAGTTATGGTATCTGACAGGTTTTATACAATGGGTCGTGGTTTACTGAGTCCCCATACATTTTCAATGGGGACTTTGTATACGATTGATAATAAAGTAATGTGGAGGGGCAGTATACTGGAGGGGCAGTATACTGGAGGGGCAGTATGGGTGTGGGGTAGTATGGTGGAGGGTGAATATGGTAGAGGGGCAGTATGGTGGAGGGGCAGTATGGTGGAGGGACAGTATGGTAAAGGGGCAGTATTGTAGAGGGGCAGTATGGTGGAAGGGCAGTATGGTTGAGGGGCAGTATGGGTGAGGGGTAGTATGGTGGAGGGGCAGTATGGTGGAGGGGCAGTATGATGGAGGGGCAGTATGGTAGAGGGGCAGTATTAAAATATTTGATTATAGAATATCTAAGAATTCTAAAAAATTTCACTCAGTAAAACCCATGCCACCTTCTTCAAAATAAAAAAAAAATTGGTCACTGTCACCAGTTTTTTTAAAATTAAGGAAAACTGTATTTTGTCATAGCCTGTGTCATAGCCCTTGTGCGGGAAACTAGACGGATTACCCAGATGGATTTTGAAAACGTCAGACGGAATAGTGACTAGTGGAAGTATGTTTGTCCGTCCGTCAGTAAGACAACCGTCTTGATTTCAATTTTGTAGACGGACGGACAGTGACTTGGGACGGACGGATTTGTAGTAGTCGCCTGTGGAAGAGGCCTTTAAGGGAAACTATTACAAGGCCAGTCGTCTCATACATATTAAAAGACGAGATGTGTTCTTCAAAAAGCATTCAGACAGTGGTATTTTCAAAGCCACTGTGGAAGCCTTGTTCTGACTATAGAACTGTCCAGTTCTAATAAATGCTACACATGTTCTGCTTATAATTTCAACTATGCATCAAGTATATCAGATTTCCTGGGATATACAAGACCGTGGATAAGTCATGTGGGTTCAGTATGGCACCATGACATTAGATAGAGAACTTTATTATGGATTATATAAACTTTAAATCCCCCCCCCCCCACGAATTACCTTCTCCGGTCACATAAAAACCCAGAATTGCCTTGGGAAAGACCCACTTGATACAGGTTTGCAGATAACACTATTCATATATGAAATAGGACATGTGCTTGAGTGGCTGCACATCCGAGACTAAAATAAGCGGCAATAATGTATGACATTACATATAATGACAGCTTCATACAGGTATAGGCTCTGACATTTTTAAATGCTAGCCTCTGTTATAAGAGACATGAAGCTTCCTTCTGCTAAACAGAGCTCTACTGAGAGCAGCTTATTACGCCAGTGTGACTGGGGCATAATGGTCCTGTTATGATCTGCGGATCTTTGTAGGTGAAACAATCACAAGCACCAACGGTTCAGTGGTAGATCCAAACGTAGCTTCTCATATTTTCAAAAGGCCTGTTACGTCTATATCTTTCATTATTACCAGCTACCAACTTTTGCTTTGCTATTCGTTGTAACTCTTTATTGGCCGCATTAGTATATATACCTACTTGGTACGTTGAGGGAAAGGCTACATACGACCATTTGGAGGCAAATTCCAGTAGTAACTATTTAAATGCAAGCTGCTACGAATAGGAAAATCAGAGAGCATAGCTACCCTAGACAGTTTGATTTATACGTTAATGACTATATATATATTTATATGTTTATATATACACATAGTCTGGATGTTAGAAACACTATTGAAATCTGCTGCACAACGCGTCTAATTCAATTACCTCCAATTATCCATTGAAACTTATTCACCAATATGAGCAATACTCCGCTTTTTAGTTGCTAATTTGAACATGTCATACGACTCAATATTTCTTAATCTGGGAACCAGTGCGTTCCAAAGCATTACGCCTCTGTATAAGGCACTAACTTTGCATTTTTCGACCCTTGGTTTTACAGTCTTAAATACAATACTACTATTTTGCCTGGTTTGTCGATTCACGGCCTTAGACAATACCCTAATACCTTGCTTCCTATACATATAATTAAGCAGATGACTCTCTCTTCTATCCTTTAAGAATGCACATTTTTCCCTTTTATAAACATCAAGATCAGACATATTACGAGGATTTATTGTTTTCCAGTTCAGACAGGTATCAGACAGCAGACAAATATGAGGCAGTCGTCCATATGATGAAATATATGACAGACATAAATGTGTTTTGATCTTTGATACGTCTCAGCAATGAGGCTCTACCGTAGTCAAACGTCGAGCTCGACCAAAAACATGCTAAGAAATGATAGCTGAGTATAAATGAGGTCACAGCTGATGATTTACAGGTATCAGACAGCAGACAAATATGAGGCAATTTTAAAAAAAACCCAACCTCTATAGATCACTTCATGATCCCATCATAGATGTCACCACATTGCACTTCTAGCCTTCATCGTTATATATTCTGAAACCCTGCATTTAAGTCCTAGAAATGAGCTATTTTTGTTGTTGTGCTCAGTGGATACACCATCGGTAGAAATCTGTGTCTACTTCTATGCATTTATCATAGGTTCACCTTGCAATTTCACAACAACTAAACCATATTTCCTTAGTAGAAACAAGAGAGACATTACCTGTTTGGAAGATGGGCTCTGGCGGCTATGAGAGTATAAGTCAAAATGAAACGGCTACACCAGCATGGAAAACCAGCTCGATAATCCCTACTTTTCCGTGGCAGATGCCCCCCATGTAGGACTACTTGTTTATTCTCCAAAAAGAATGGATGTAGTTGGCATTCTATGTGAATACTCTGTGGCTTTACGTACGGTTCGTGGAACATGCTGCTATGGATACTCTGTCGGACAGCAGTAATCAGCTGCCTTTGTGTAAGTATCTTCCTGTGAGAAGTCTGACTTAACTCCCTACACAAAGTAGGTGTCTGCCTCTATCACAGCCCTTTTATCGGAGTAGAACCACACTGTAATGTAATATTTAATGCGTATTTTAGGAGGCATGAATAGCAAAAAGGTCACCGACGCTATAGGAGACGCTCTGTCGCGAAATAAAAGCTTCTTTGGTCCTTTACCCTTCCCGAGATTCAGAAATGAGTCTTAAGCAACACAACCCGCCTTCTCAGTCTTCAGCATACCCTTTCTTCTATGGCATCCTCCATCTCCGTCTGTGCCCTTGGTTATCCTTCACTCAACTACCCTGCCACCCTCAGCCCCACCCTGTGTGGGTGCACTGTGGTGGCCCCTCCTATCCCCATTCCCGGACCCTGGTCCCTTGGCCGCCTACACGCTAGTGTCTTCTCCAGAATTAGGTATAGCGTTGCGGCTGCTTGCCATTAGTGACATGGCGGCGTGTCTCGTCCTGATAATAACGTACGGTATTACACGTAACCTGATACCTGGTGCCCCTGCCACAAATCATAATGACACTGTCACGTCCAACTTCCGACCCGACATGCGACCCTGACCTTATGGCCTGGCCAGTAGGCTAGTGTTCATACCCCCCCCCCCCCATACACACATATATCCCGAGCACGAGCATGAGCGTGCGGGGCTCGGGGGAAGGGGTGGGGGGCTCGGGGTAATACGTTACTTATTTGTAAATCATCAGCTGTGACCTCATTTATACTCAGCTATCATTTCTTAGCATGTTTTTGGTCGAGCTCGACGTTTGACTACGGTAGAGCCTCATTGCTGAGACGTATCAAAGATCAAAACACATTTATGTCTGTCATATATTTCATCATATGGACGACTTTCCAAGCACGGCTCACATCCGTTTCACAGTTCTATCCTGAAATTAATGAAAGATAGAATACCCACATTTTCATCTTACCTCAGTGGATCATCCCTTTATTCTTAAGTGCATTTCTCGTTTCCTGCACATGAACCAGATATAGAATACTAGAGGTCATCTTGTGTGCGTTGTGTCATTTTACAAATCTTTACCTCATGCTTGGAAAATGAATCACATGATACATCAATACACGAAATGAACATATCACCTAGGTAGACGTTGCAGATATAAATCTGAAAGGCCCATGTCTCATCATTAACCAGAACCACTGTTAACTAGCGCTGACAGTGGCCTAACAGATGCAGGGTTCATCAGCAGGCACACAAAGATAATTACAAAGGGAACATAAATTGACATGAAAGAGGCAATGATGATCTAATAGCATCTTACCGTACAGCGATGAAGCAAGGATCTCAAAGCGCCAAATCCACTAAGGCGACCAAGCGAATGCGTCTGCGATCCGTGCGACTGTGCGAATCCCATGCGATAATATTCAATATATTAGATATTGTCGCAAGGCATTCGCATGTCCATGCGAACGTCTGCGAACGTCTGCGAACGTCTGCGAACGTCTGCGAACGTCTGCGAACGTCTGCGAACCCAAATTCGCATGTAAAATCACCTTAGTGAATTTGGTACTTTAGATAAAGATCTAATTGTGCCCACTGGTAAACTGATGATACGCTTAGTAAGACCATATGGGTCAAAACAAACCAAAAGATTGCATCTGTACCACTTGTACTGTCTAAAAATCTGTACCGACATAAGAAGACTGTACCATTGGAAAATAAAGCTATTTGAGGGGAAAAAAGCCTTCTCTATACGGGCGGCATATTATATTGTATTCCTGAATTATGTTCTCATGTTCTCACACTCTTTGAAGATGAGATTGGGGATATATGTTGATTCATGATATTCTGTCATTTCCTAATACAGCGTATAGAAGTGGAGCGTCTACATGTCTGCTGTCCGTGATTTATGGCATGTGGCTATTTTAGTCTGACTGATGTCTATTATTTAACAGGTTAAAGGGGCTGTGCCAGCCAGAGTGCTAACTCCGATGATCCTTCAATACTGCCCGTTCAAAAAACGCCTCAGCGTAGTCTCTCCAATAAAGGCAGTTCAAGTAACACTCTCAATGTACTTGTTTGTGTATAAATAAACTCACGGCAATGGAAACTGACACCTGTTATTCGTACTTAGGAAACTGGCATCAGAAGCCTTTAGAATGCCGTAGGATAGTTTTGACAAGGGTGTTGCGTGCTTTTTTGTTTTGCGACAAAGACAGCAGAGAAAGAGCCTTGCAAATTGACACGCGTACACACATTTGCCAAGCCATCAGCCGCGATAGTACAGAAAGCACGCCAAAACGTTATACATCAAGTTTACAGTCATCTCTATAACAGCACAGAGTATCGCTCATCTATGCCACCACCACGGTTGACATTTTTATTGTTTAATGTGTGTACGTCTTGCCAGATTTGATACTGATATCCAACCCACGTAGGCAATGTGCACATTCAATACCAATGTGTTTTTTGTCAGCGAATATGTAGGGGAAGGCAATTGGACACGGGATAAACTGTAATAAAGTGAACATGCTATTTTCATCATTAATCAGTGTCCTTGGGGTCTAGGAATAGGCCCTTAATATCCATCATTCAAAAGACGCATGGAGCGTTTCTTATATAAAGACATTGTAATGAACGCTCTCGCGAATAAGCCAACCTGTTCAATATATATAAACGAAGCACACAACTTATATATATGCATGTCCTCTGGATTAATCTCGTTTTTGGTCTTTCATTAAGGTGAAAAGGTCTAAATATCTAAGGGATATCATGGAAATGAACTGGATTCACTGTCTAAGAACCAAATCTTCATGGGGTTTGAATAATTTGCACACTTAAGTACGGGTGAACCAAAACCAAAATGTCAATCCTAAAACGGGAGAGATTATGGTGGGAAAACTAATCCAAAAGATTCCACACCTTTGGGTTACCTGAAACAGATGTAGTGAGGGACGGTGGGGTGACTAGAATAACAGGGGAAAAACCTTATCTATTTAGTAAAGGTTTTTAATTATATAAGCACCAAATAGGATATCATCCAATAGGACTGATGATTTTCATCATACCAACGAAGCCATGAAAAATAAGGGAGGGAAATGCCCTCAATACCAAATGAAACACCGCAAGGGCACCTATGCTTTTCCATATGTATGTTTTCTTTAGTGAGTACTTTGAAAAAAAATGACCATAAAGGCGGACTTTATTATCAATTTTGTGAGCTATGAATATTTCTTAATAAGTATTTCGGCTTTCAGATCTCATGTTTAAAGAATGAGAGAATTCGTGGACACGGTCTGGGTTGTACCATACCAACCTCTTAATGGGATCAGAGTAGAGATAGAGATTGCGGCCAATCTATGACCAACCTTATACCCCTTAAATTGACCAAGTCCATCCAGGAGGAGGCTGGACATTTATATACATACCCTGTATTAGCCACCCACACCAAACACGGTGCACAGTTCCTCCCCGCCTCGTGGTAGCTTTCCGATTATATCCACGTAACAACCATTCATATAGGTATGTCTGCCCAACCAGCTATCCTTCTCCATATCTCAATAGAACTAAGGACATACAAAAGCACTGATTTAGACTTTCAGTGATCATCAGCTATTTTCACTAATTAATATGGAAACGTCACCAATCAATTTAGTTTTAGCAAGTAGAGATATGCCGTAAGTAAATCTAACGAATTAGATATACTATTTTTGAGATTATCCTTGTTTTGAAATCACAAATTTGCTCTCCACATTCTTCCTTGCATTGGTCCCTGGTGTATGATGGTTTCCGGGTGGATTGCCAGTACTGTTGGCTGGCCAAACGTTCGCCGAGCAAGAGGCCTAATAACCATGGCCAGGGCTAAAGCCTGTACGATGAGAGCGTTACGATGTATCCGTCATATGATGTACCGTGGTGCTGGGGATTGCCTCTGGCCTCCCATCTGTTTTATGCCTGATGAATACTGACGTCTACATCTTTTATTTTGGGACGTGATTTAACCAAACTAACGACGTAGTTTGCATCAGGTGAATCTGATCCTCGTGACAAGAGGCCACCTGCCCATATTTTTGTTACCTTGCAGATCGTTTCACTTGCTGTACCACATATTGCTTAAAGATATACGAATGTTAAGGAACTTTGTCTCAGTTGATGCCCCATCTTAGAATACTAATATGGATATAACCATTACGATTATTGCACAGAAGCCGCTTCATTATTTGCTGTCCTTACCACTTAAGAACAATATTGATATCTATTTCTTCACTCGGTGGGATGAGGGAGCTCAATTAAGGAGCAAAGCATGATGAGAACTGAAATAATATCTTTAAGCACATCCATCCATTTTACTGCGCAGGTATTCTATGAATATCCTGCGCCATCGAACAGGACTTGGCCCTCAATAGGCCTGTATATGTAAATACATATTCCCCTTTATACCTATTTCTTTTGTCTATCTTAGGATATGTCTCTATCTAGAAGAAGTTGACGAAATTGGTATAACTTGATTAGAGAGTTCATCATGGTGCCTCATCTTGAAAGGATTCCTGACAGCATGGTCGGAACAATGTATTTGCGCCTGGTGTGTGATTCATAGCCTAAAGCCGCTTGCCCATCTACCGATCATTTTGCGGCAAAGTGACCGACTCCTATACGATTTGGGAACTAATCGTTCAACCCTAAATCGGTAGATGGGCATCCGGCTTTAGTGAGGACCGAATAAGGATGGGGTTTCCTCAAACCTGGGACTCTGCTTGGGGAATTCCACTGCGTGCACCAATACACATGCCCACAGACGCGTGACGTTTCACCATGGCCTAGTTTGAATTACTGCCGCCAGGGGATTGGTCATGGCCAGGGCAGCAGACATTTTGTTCTGTTTTTTGGTCGCTCATCTCAGAGGACAATGGAAACATTCTGAGGGGGCTTCGATCCCAAAGCCGGGGGTTTTATTTCTTTAGATAACATCGTTTTGTCTCCCTGAGGTAGAATGTATCTGGACGATATCATTCTTACCGATAAAGAGTTAAACCTTAACAGTAGAATCGTCCCCTTAAGGGAGACTGAATGTTTCTATGGGAATCGATTTTCAATCTGTTTTGATTCTAGGAAAAGGAAGACAACATAAACCGAGGAGAGAATACCTTCCTAATTGTCATTGAGTTTAACCGATAGACATATTGGACGGTAGAAAAAACGGGTAGACAGAGAGACCAGAGGCAGAAAAATGAATAGCTTGTTGGTGCAGCAGTATGGTAC